>PVIC010004707.1:10643-61319 GCA_004025085.1 Thryonomys swinderianus | reverse complement strand
CTCCAGCTTCTTTTGATAAATATCAAGAAGCTTAATTGCTCATTTGTATGGTAAGCATGTGTTTTATTTTATAAAAATAACATTAAACTGTTCCAAGATGTCTGCGCCCTTTGGATTTTCACCTGCTGCCTTTGGTGTGGTTGGTGATTGGGTTGGGTTTTCTTGTGGATGTCACTTGAATTGCTATCTTTCTTCTGGCCTGTGCCACACAGGATCTTTTCCTGAGCTCTTTGCTATGTGTACGTTCTCCTGGGGGAAGTATCCATTAGGTCTCTGGCCCAGTTTCCAGTTAAATTTTTTGTTTGCTCACTGTTGAGTTCCACCAGTTCCTAATGTTTCCTTTCCAGATAAGCCTCTTGCAAATGATTTCCTCCAGTCTGCAATCTTTTCTATTCATTCTCTTGACAGAATCTTTGACTGTGCTGATCAGCCTGATTTTAGGTGGTCGGCTTATCAACTCGTTCCTTCATTGATCAGCCTAGATACTATATCTGAGGCCATCTAGATTTTTCTCTATGTTATCTTCTAGGAGTTTTAGAGGTTTTTCATTTTACATTTAGTTATTTTATTCACATAGAGCTAATTTTTGTGACAGGTGTAAAGTTTATGTCTAGACTCATTTATCTTGCATATGAGTGTTGAGTGTTTCCAGCACAATTTATTGAAAAGGCTATCTTTCCTTCATTCTATTGTCAAAACTCCTTTCATAATGATAAAAATCATATTTTTCACTGTCTTGACATTACAGTGCCTGCTCAGTTAGACAGCAGGTCAGTGTTAGCACTTCCATACAGACTAGGACACGTCATCATGTGTGTGATGGTCACAGAAGGAAAAGAAGACAGAGGAGGTACAGAGGGAAAAGCCAGTTTAGTGTAAGAAGGCATACACATTTTAACAGTCACTCGGACAAAAGAAGGAACATGAGTGTGCACCAAGGTGCCAGTCGTGTTGGCCAAAGTAACTGCTCAGCCCTTTGCACTGTGGACTGAATTTGTCACCTTTCACATGGCAACACTAACTAGCATGAGCCACTGACCAATTAGCAGTGATTTTTGAGATTTGGATATTGAGCGTTTTTTTTTTTTTTTCTGGTCTGGGGTTTCTTTTGTTTTTGTTTTTCAGTACCAGGGATTAAACTGAGGACCTTGTGCTTGTGAGGAAGGTACAGTCCCATTGAGCTAAACCCCTAGCCAAAATTTGAAAATGAATGCAATAAGCATTCCACTTCAAAGGAAACAACTGACATGATTTTTGCCAATGTTAATACTTTTGCTTTCAAGAAAAAATTAAAATTCTGGAAAACTGTATCTCCTACTGGGAACTTGACAGCTTCCCAATACTTCAAGACTTTTCTAATGAGATTAGTAGTGATATCAATGACTGAGATTTTTTATATACATGTCAGCATTTGGAGGAGCTGAATTATTTAAGGAATCAATATTTTCCAAACAACCAATACATGGTACTACAAAAATTCACACACTTGTGTAAAAGAACCAATCAAACTACAAGAGAAACCAATGAATTTTGATGTAGTAGAGTATGAAAAATTAATATAACATTAGATTTCAAATTACAACAAATATTTTAAGAAATTAATTGTTCATTCTTGGTGTAATGTCAAAGATAAATAATTAAAATTATACAAGAAGCTAGTAGATTACTCTTTCTTTCTAGTTACTTACTGGATAAGGTCCAATTATCTTTGTATACTTCAACTAGAAAACCATATCAAAATAGATCTTTCACTGAATACCATATGAGAATATAATTTTTTTTAGTTAAACCAGAAAGTAAAGAAATTTCTCCCAGGTGTGAAATAATCTGACTTTTTCCCACCGTGTCACCACGTCTGTCCATCTAGGCAATCCCAAAGGCTTCCTTTGGTTAGAGAGAGCAGAAAATGGCCCCACCGGTGGTGTAATTTTTGGGCCACATGCCAAAGGTTGTTCTTGGTTAGACCATCTTGAAGAATGTGATGTGTGTTATTGTTGATGAAATTCAAGGCTGGATGTGAGAAGATATTTGTTCCAGTGTTGGTTTTATCACTCAGGAGTTCTGAGGCTATTAAATGTACTGGCCACAGAAGATGGTAGATTTCTTTTTGTGCACTAGGTGGTAAATAGAAAAGCCACTAGACTAGGTGTATTAGAGAACACGTTGTGTTTGGCAGTGCTCCCAACACATGAGGAGTGTTCTGTTGACACATTACTGTCTACTTTGCATTAATATCAGCAGGAGATATACGATGCCAGGAACATTATTAATTGCTTGTGGCCTGGTCTTACATCTTTGTTTCTCAGATGGAAATTGCACTGTTTTCCTGGTGCACTATCTAGAGCTGTGAGGTCCAGCGAAGGAGGGACAGTGCTTGGGCTTCGAGGTGCGAGGGATTGTAGTTCATCACAATCACCATCAGCCAAGTGATCTCAGGAAGGTCACTTCTCTGGGCTGCCCTGTGGTATCCTGACCTGTAAAATGAGGCCCAGACCAGATAATGGGGCAATATGTACCTGATACTCTCTAATTTAGGATATAATCAGTGATCAGGATAACCCAAGCACCCGAAAGATTCAGGGTCACTCACGTATTCCCAAAGACTGAACACCCAAAACGCCACTCTCTGTGTGAGCTTTCAAAAGATATTTTTAGTTAAGTAGGAAAGGGAGACAGTGTCCTAAAGATCAGCTATCTGGAAAGATTTCAAATATCTACAAGTGCCAATGGGTTGGAAAGGCCACAACAGTGTTCGTCCTCGTGTCATCATCTTAGTTCTGGTCCCAGCAACACTCTGGAGATGCAGAGAAGTACGGCCGCAATGAGAACTCAAAATTAACCAGTTTCCTCTCAGACCTACTGGCTGGGGAGGATGGTAAGCCGAGGCTATTGAAGAACAAACTGAGACATAGTATTTGCCCTATATTTTATACCCACTTTATGAAAGCAGTTATGAAAATTGAGTTATTTAATGAAAGAAAACTATACATTTCCTCAGAGCATGGGTGCCTTTTATTTTTCTTCCAAAACATTTGAAACACAATCTGTGTCTGTGTTCCTCTTACACATGAGTGATAAATCAATCCTTTCTTATCGAGTGCTCCTCCTCCCTTTGCCATGGTAATGGCCAGTTTCTACACAGCTGATCAGATCAACCAGGCTGTGGATTCGATTTGGTCATTGAAATGGTCCCTGAGTTAGATAATTTCATGTTTTTCATCTTCTGAATGAAAATTACACTCGTTTCTTGAAAATGTATGCGGTGTTCTGCCCACATCAAAATCGTCAGTGGTGCTCACTGTGCGTGGAGATGCTGAGGCCCCTTCTCCATCAGAACCCCAGAGGCAGAGCTTCTAACCCTGCTGAGTCTTTGCAAGGTCACCGGTGTTGTCTCGGCCAGACTAACACCATCTGTCCCTCTTCCTCTTGCTCAGACTTGTGGCAACACTTGACCAGACCTGTGGGCTAGGTCAGACTCAGTATCTGAGTTGGGGAAGCTGGAGTGTCCTTCCGTTGATTACTTGTCTTTATCTGCTTTTCCTCATCATAACTCTAGGGACTCATAAGCACTAGCTTTTTCATCAAATAACCTTAGTCTCAGCTTCCAGAACAATCTTTTTTTTTTGAGACAGGGTCTCACTTTGTAGTTCAGGCTGGCTCTGAGCTCACTATGTAGCCCAGGCAAGCCTCGAACTCAGCAATCCTCCTGTCTCTGCCTCCCGAGTGCTGGGATTACAGGTATGAGCCACCACGCCTGGCATTGTGGTATATGGTATTGATGGCTGGTGGGCGTGAGTTTCCACACCCAGCATTGTATGTGGTTACTGGGGATCAAACTCAGGACCTTGCACTTGCGAGGCAGGTGCCAGAACCACTGAGCTAAATCTCTGGCCATTCCAGAACAATCTTTAAAAAACAGTATATTAACCAAGTTGATCTTATGATTAGAAACACTGAATGGGTCTTGGATTTGAGGTACCTTTTGCACATGCTCCTAGCTGACCTTCTCAGAATCAGGTTCTCATTCAACGCACTATGCCACCTGTTCCCAGGCCCTTCATAGGCTGAGACAGTCTATGTCTGTCAGGACCAGGCTGCACTGCAGGACGTGAGTGAGGCTGTGTCTGTAGCCCAGCCATTCCACTCCCCGTTGCCTGCATCTCTCGTGAGTTCTGCCCCTGAGGACCAGTGGGGTGGTCAGAGTCTCAGAAGAGCATGAAAACTAGTGTGTCCTAGGGGTGGGGCTAGGTTGCACACTCCTTGTGCAAATTTAACCCTTAAACCCCCTCTCACTGGCTCTCTTCCCACCCCATTTGTGGACAAAATTATCTTCTGCAAAACTGGGCCTTGGCAACAGCTGCTTATACCACAGCCAAACAATAGCCCTCTTTCCCTGGTACGTACTTTATACTTTCTCCTTCTGGACACTGGGCTGTGTATAACCCTCAGACATGTGTGATCACCCCTAAATCTAGTTTTGACAAAAATTCTTACTCATCCTTCAATTTGTATTTTAAATGCTGCTTTCAGCAATCAACAGTGCACACTATTTGTTTGCTTTCTAAGGAGAGAGCGGTACGTTTGGAATTGTAAGCAAAATCAAAGCAGAGACTCACTCATGGCCTTCATGGTCCTCGAGTATAGACATTACTTCTGTGGATAAATCTCTCCCTCTAGTTCTCTCACTTCTCTCTTTCTTATTTTACAGTGCAGGGAATTGAATCCAAGGCCTCTTACAGGATAGTGTAGTGTAGGCCAGTGCTCTACAGCCGCGTGTTATCTCCTGCCATTTTTATCTAAATTGTTAAGACACCATCTCATTAAGTTGTCCAGTTCGGCCTCAACCGTACACTCCTGCCTCAGCCTCCAGAGTAACGAGTGTACGTGTCCCCCTAATTCAGGTGTTCTAGTTTCTCCTCAGCAGGTTGTGTGTTTAGAAATGTTTGCCACATTCTAATTTCTATTCAGAAGGGAAATACAACAGATTCTGCTTCTCTAAATGGAGTTTAAGCTTTTTGGTGACTCAGGCCAAGTGTCCCAGGGTTTTCCAGCTCTCAGAGAATTCACAGTACTCAGAAGCTCAGGAAAAACTTGGTGAATGGGATTCACCTGAAACATGTAGAGAAAATGAATTTTAGAGAGATTAATACAGCTACGCCCAGTCAACTAGATACTTAGTAGCAGTCAGGACTAATGCTTTCATTTTTTTGAGATGATCACATTGAAACTCAAAAATTAGTGTGAGCGACAGCTTTGGCATTTTGGTATTTTCTCCTCTCACACTGCAAGCAGAGGCCCCATCACCTTCATGTTTATGGGAAAACAATTACTTGCACTTATTCGCAGGTGAATTATTTTACTCAGTTACTTTCCAATTTCTCTCTGGACGTTCTTCAGCTACTGTGCACGTCTCTGACATAGAGCAGACAAGCAGCGGCCCAGGCACAGTCCCGTGGGGAGCGCGCACAGGACAAAGCCATTGTTTGTATTTACGGCGCCCTTTCTTTGTCCGGGTAACTGCTGGTCTCTGGGCAGCAGCCCTGGGATGCAGGGGAGAGATTTTAGGGGACAGGTACCAGGGCTCTACCTTCTGTATTTAAGACTGTAACTAGTATTGAACCTGACGTCAGGCAGGTATCATCTGTATTTATTTTTTAATGCTTTCCTCATACAAGCTCACAATGAAATTTATCGGCCATGTATCTGCCTGGTCTCACAACCTGCGGTTTTCCTACAGTGGCTGGTGTATCACTACGCAGAAAGGTTTTGCTCCCCTGCAAGTGGCACTGTGTACCATTTTCAAAATAATTCTCTGAAAATAGTAGATACATTCCACATCAATATCTGGGAAGTTTCTCTGTTACTGTTCAGATGGGCAAAATACATATATTTTAAAAAATTTTCTATCCTTTGCTTCTCATAAGCAAACCAGAAATAAGAATATTAGTGAAATCTTTCCCCCTCATCCGGTCTATCCTTAATAACCTCTCCAAAACTTCTTCAGAAAATTGCCAGGGGTGATGAGGATTTTTCAAAATACTGCTTGGCTTTTCACGTTCTTGTATTTATGAGCTCTTCAACTAGCTCCAGGAATGAGACATGATCCTTTTCTTGGGTCCGCCAAGCAACATTCGTATTCGTGTTTGCCTTCAGTGATGTCGTCGCCCAGACCAAGGTGCCTCCAGCTACGTATGAAGGACACGGCACAAGATGCCCTGGGCTCCCCTAACAGTGACGGGACCCGGACCTGGTAGTTTATCCTCGGAAATCCTGGTCCCTCACAAGAGGTGTATTTGGTGCCAGGCGAGGAGAACCTGACTGTGCCACCTGCTGCCCTGCTTCCTTTTGCCCATCGGTAAAACCAGGTTTTCTCCATCTTTTGCCTCCCCGATTTCCTCTAGGTCTGTGTTTTCTGGGATCCTAGGACCCCCTCCTGGCCCCCAGTTTTACATTTGCCGTTCATCTTCCACAGCATGCGCCAGTCTGGCGTCTTTGTGTTGTCTGGCTCCTCAGTTCACACTGCGACGCTCGCCCGGTGCATTATGGGGACTTCACTCTGAGTCCTTCTACTTCTTCACCAAAAAGAGAACCTGGAGTGTGGCTTCTGCTTCCGAGTAAAAGGAAGCGAGAAAAAACTCTCTCCTGATGCCTGAGCATATGTTTCTTTTTATGTTCTCATATTTCTTTATTCTGTTTTCTTTCTTCCTTGCCTTCTTGTTTTCTGCTTTGACTCTTTCTCTCACCCATGCTTTTTATTGCTTTTTAGTAATGGGTGCCACAGAACATCTGAAATCGTATCTCAGTGGTTCCCTGTTGTTACATCCACACTTACAGAATTTACGAAGAAATTCTAGAGAGATAATACGTTATTGTAGAAAGATCATCAGTTTTTATTAGTAAGTCTTAGTTTTGTGATCTGATGAAAACTGCTGATCCATCTATAAAATGAAGGAATGATAGAATACTAAACTTGTCTCTAGACGACATGAGATAGCATAAATCACACTGCAAACTTTTCTATTCCGTGTTGATTGGTATTTTACAATCCCTACTCTTTCCATTGGCATGGCTATCTCTTGGAAACCGGTACTTGGATTTATTTTTGGATTCTGCTTTGTGCCAGACATGTTGCATTTTTAAGAGAATTGCCAGAACAGGCTTTGCTAGCTCCGCACGGGCTATCTCCTTCTCTCGAGCACAATGCGTGTCCTCTGACAAAGGCCTCCCTCCTCTGATAGCCATTTGGCAGGGTTTTTGTCTGACTGCCTAGAGCAGCGCGCGTGATTTACTGTTGGTTGTGAAGGTGAAAGAGATTTTGACAAGTGGAGAAATGGAGAAAGTCTGAGTTTTGTTCATTAACATGCGTTTCTCTTTGTGTGCGGGTACAGAGTGGGAGTCAAAGCGGGGAGGGTTAGACATATGACTTGTAAACTTGAAACCTAATTTGGTTATGGAAACCGGCCTGCGTCTGGCAGAGACACATGGAACCCCCTTCCTCGGGCCATTGGAAATTGTTTGGAAAGCTTGATTCATGTAATTGGTAAATCATCTGTCTTGCATTGTCCTCCCCCAGCATTATCCGTGAGACAGCTGCCCACCTTGGCTAATTTAAATCTGATTTAGCGGGACAGCCTCCTGTCCCTCCTGCCAGGGCATTCACGGCACCAAATTAATGTTGATTGGCATTTCCCACCCAGCCATTGGTGATTCAGAGATGAGGCTGCGCTACTGATCTCTGCCAAAGGGAGTTAGGCGAGGATGTCTTTATCTGCCCTTTTCAATAAGAAGGTTTGGCCCTTTACCCATTTGCCGAACGTTTTCATTTGTCTGCGAGATCCATTGTGTGAGCATCTGCTGCAGCCGGGCCAGCGATGACCCGGCTCTGGCCGTTCTGCTGGGTGCTTCTTCTTCTCCAAAAGGCAACTGACCCTCCCGGAGGCTGGAAAACTGTCTTCTCCACGAGGTCCGGTGGGAGCGTTCCTCGTCTGATTCGGTGCTCGCACTGCGGAGCGGAAGAGTGCAGCACGAGTGACCCCGGGGGGCCTCGTGACACAGCTCCAGCCAAGTCTGCAGCTTCCGTATCTGAACACTCGCCGGCTCACACTGCTTCCTGTCCTTTCTTCAACCTGCTTCTACTTCAGCTTCTTCTCTGCATTTCTTCTTAGAAGATATTTCAAGTTTCAGTCCATTTCCTAAATTTTTTAAACAGTTAAATATAGATAATCACAGGTGATTCTAGAACACACATGACTTTACCACCTCAGTGTCGTTCACATTCAGTTAAGGAATCTTAAGAAATAGAACCATTAAAAACTAAAGTCCCCTCCTATTGCAAGCCCTCCCTTTTTTCACAGAAGTTAACACTATTGTGAATGTTAACAAATAATCAAAAGTTCTTTGAAACTACTATAATGTACATATTTTATCTTTAAATATATGGACACCCAGCTATAAAAAAATGTATATTATTGGAGTTTTATTTGCAAAAGTTTTATTTTTAATACCATTCCATAATTTATTGTCAGCTATGATTAGCAAATCTGTATCATTACAGTTATTGTTAATTACTGTGTAATGTGCTCTATATGATTGTATTATCCTTTCTTTTGTGTATTGACTTTTCACATTTTTGTTTTTTGTTTTGTTTTTGCTCTAACCCACAATGCATCAGTGAATATCTTTGAAAATGTCTCTCCTTGCACACAAGGGAGAATTCCTCTGGGTTATAACCTTAGATGTAGAATTGCCAGGTCATATATAGGTCATACACACATGCAATTTCACTGGATATTCTCAAACTGTTCCTCCAAATGCTCCTGTCAATTTATATTCTCACCAGCAGTGTCTGAGATGTCTCATCTCCTTTCCTGACAAAACTTGGTAACCTCTGACTTAAAGATCTTTACCAGTCTGATGGGCTGAAGAGTATCTTACTATTATTAGAGCTCTCCCGATGAACAGCAGGTATACTTCTCATATTTACTTTTCTCTCCAGACTTCATCTTCTGTGAATTGGGCTTTGCATTTTTCATTCAATTTCTTGTTTGTGTTTTTCTAAACTGATCCGTAAGAGTTCCCTTCTTTGAACATTAACTTTTTTTTGTTATATGAATTATCAGTCTCTATTTCCCAGTACACCTTTGTTTTGTTTATGGTGTCCTTAGTTTCACAAAAATCTCACATTTGGAAGACTTTTGTTTTGTGTTGTTTTAGTTAAAAAACACTTTCTCACTTTCAACTTCACTATTTATATTCATATTATTTTTCTAAGGCCTTTAAGAAGTTTATCAAACATGAGTCTTTAAGATTCTTCAGGTTTGGTTTTGCTAATCTAATTTTATTTTACTTTCCATATGAAAAAATTATTTCAGTATTATTTTAACCACAGCTACTCAAAAATGTATTTTCTAGTCATATATCATAGTTTCAGATGTATTCAGATCCCTTTCTGAGCTCCCAGATTCTATTCACTGACCGCTTAAGCATTGCTGTGCCATATAATTTTTTTTGAGTGGTACCGGGGATTGAACTCAGGACCTTGTGCTTATGAGGCAGATGCAGTGCCACTGAGTGACATCCACGGCTCTGTGCCTTATAATCTTAATTTCCATATCTACATAAAAAAATTCCATAGCCTTCATGGATTAGTCTCTAATTACAGTTTCCACTAGATGAGATTTCTGCTACTATGCTCACTGTAGTTTAATAAAGACTTTGATGACAAACTGTCTTTGCTACCATGTTTCTGTGTGTCCAGAAGCTAAAGCAGAGGCTTGGGTGTGGTGCCCAGGAGGCACACGCGCTGGCAGCACGGGGAGGAAGGAGTAAAGAAGCCAAAGCCTGAGTGGGCATTACCTGTGCTGCGGGGCAGTTGTCCTACAGCGGACACCTGCAGCTTCTCTTGGTCCCAGTGTGAATCCTACCCATATTTGCTCATATCTTTTTTTATCAACCAAAATCACTTACATCTTTAATATTTTCACCAAAACTTGAATCTCAGTACCTTGGATTCTGATCACCAATTGAAAAGGTCATCGTGTTGTCTTTCTAAAGAAATTATCTTGTTCATCAGACTTTTCAGGGAAACGTGTTGTGTGGGGATCCAGCATGTAACTTTCATAAGTATGAAAATTTCATAACTATGATGATATTTTAGTGGAAACTTTGAGAATTAGGTAAGGCTTTCACACGAAGACATTGAAAACATCGTTTGTTACCTGGGACATCCAGGAGCTGGTCTGTGGTGGCAACACGGAAAACAGGACTGTGTCAAATTTGGTGGAGATCAAAGAGGTTCCATGTCTCTGAGATGTGTGCAGAAGCAGACAAAGAATAAGTTTCATGGAAAAAATTTACATTTTCTTTTTTTAAAACTGATTTTATTGGTATATTCTATGTATACCTCATTATTACACTCAACATTGAGAATTTGTACAATTACATGACACAACTTAATTCTCATTTTTTCCCATCCCCCCTCTTTATACATAAGTTTTGCTTCAAAAACCATATTCTATCACTTGGATACTCAGTTGGTTAAAAAAAGAAAAAGAGTTGGGCAGAATGTGAAGAGTTTTTAAACTTTCAGGTAAGTATACTTAGTGCTATGAGCTTCTTTGCCTAGCACCCAGAACTCATGAATAACAGAGTTGGTCCAAAGCAGGTGCATTAAACCTGTGGATTTAATTGCTGTCCCTTCTCTGAGGCCCAATACCGGATACCCACAAGTTAAAGGCCTTACTTTGGCTCACAGTTCCTGCCCATAGCTGGCTGGCTCGGAGGCAGGAAGAGCATGGTGGGAAGGCCTGGCGTGGCAAAGCCTGCTCAGGTACTAGAAGCCAGTGGATGAGTCCAATGACTACAGTGCCCCCATCCATGATGCAATCTCCTTCTAGAAGCTCCAGCTCTGAGTGCCACAGAGACTGGGGAGATACTCCAGCTCTGAACCACAGCACATGTTTTGATTTTATGCATTTTGACATCTTTAGGCCTTCTTTACTTCAGAGACTATCTCTCCTACAGCCAGCTAACTTTTAAAAAAATCAAGACTCTACTGAGATCATGACTTTCATACACAAAGAAGCCAACCCAGGGCCTGTCCTCACAAAGCCCTCCTTTATCTGGATCTTGCCTTCTGTGTCACTTTCTCTGCCCTAATCACCACTGAGCAAGAGAGCAGCCAGCTGCAGACAGCCCTGCACTCCAGAGCCCACAGAAGTCATTCCTAAGTGTGCTCAGCTTGTGGTCTGTTTCTCCCTGCTGGTGACACTGTAAAGGCTCTGGCCCTCTTAACTTGCTTCCTGTGCCTCTTGATATACTCTAGCATGTGCTCACATGGGCCTATGTGGTGTGCTGTGCCTCCTGTTTCTAGAAATCTGTGAGCCTAACAAACGCCTTCTCTAGGAGAGTCATTGCCTTAAGTCCACATCTCACCCAATTAAAACAAACCTGGGTACGCTTGAGACAGAGGATCGTGTGGAAATCTTGATGTGGAATGTGGGTCCATGACAGGTCACATTCATGTGTCTGTAAACTCTAAAGGGTGAGCACTGGAGGAGCGGCCCATGGAGCTGCTGTAGGGAAATTCTTGAGATGTTCAGATCCTCTGCAAAGCAGGTGCTGAGGTGTTGTCAAATGCGCAAGGTGTTTGTTGAGAGAAACACTTTGTGAAAGATAAAGCATTCCTACTTGGGTACAAATGTCAGCAAGGAAAGGTTTTCACAGTGATGTAGGCCTAACACTTGTGAAAGAAAGATGGTAGAGAATGAGTCTCAGGCTGCTGCTGAATTCTAGGAAAGGTTCAGAGAGGCTCATGGAGAGACCTCGCACTGCAAGTTGCACATGAGGGCTCCTGCACAAAGCCCACCGGCTGTTTTCAAGGGTCCCAGGCAAAGCTGCTCATCATGCAGGACTGAGCCAGATTTCCACGGTGCTCGCTAGAGCAAGAACCTTCCAGGCCCGACCCAGCTGGCCTCATGAATTTGCTCATGAACCAGACATGGCCCCATCAGTGGTCTGATCGCTCCCTGGAGTGCAGCGGCATCTCTGCAGGGAACCGTTCAAGGAGCACCTCACGTGTCTGACTGCCGTGATCTAATCTCGGCCACCAGCCTGATTAGACTGAGGGCAGGCCCACATTAGTAACACACATCCGGGTGGGTCTGTGGGGATATTTCCAAAGATTGGCGCACAAGCCCGCGGCTGGAGTGGGGGAGATCAGACCCTTGCCTATTGTCTTCATTTCTTCCCCTTCATTCTTTCTCTGTGTGTCCTGTTCTTTGGTAGGCCAGAGAGCTTCCCACTGCCAACTTCTTGCCCGTGTGTTTGGAGCATCATGGACAGAACCACTTGGCAATCATGATGCCACTGTAGATTCATGCCATCTGTCACCATGGGGGTCTTTGGTGCTGCCCCACAGCTTTTCTGTTTCCACATCAGAATTGCTTCTTTGCTGTTTTCCAGCTTTTATCTACCATCTCTCCTTTCATCACATTGTGATGTTCTCTTCTCAGTTCATGCAGAAAATACAAGACATCAGCTTTTATGCCATGACATTTACCATTTGTGCCTCGCTTATTGCAATAGTCTCCTGAGCAACTCCAGTTTTGTCATATTCCAGTCCATTTCCCACACTCCCACCAATCTGATCACTTCACCACCCTGCTGAGAATTCCCCAGACTCATAGGGTGAAACACAAACTGCCCCCTGCACTGTGCACGCCCCTATCGGATCAGCTCCTACCAATCTATTGGTCCTACTCTTTCCTACATCGCTATTCACATGCCATGTTCCTACCAGCTGGAACTTCAGGCCCTGAGTGGCTTCTTGGCCTTCTTTGATTTTCAGGTTATTCTTCCTGTTTTCAGACCTACCTAGAACAGTTTTCTCTATCCTTATTCCCCTGGCCCGTTTTCACTGACCTCAGCTTAGCTGGAGATTCCCCACAGAAACCTTCATGATACCCTGGACCTATGTCCGATGCCCTTTCTCTAAGTTGGCCCTGGGGTTACCCCTCTGTACCACAGCAGCGGCTGCAGGCTGCCATCTTCTTCTCCGACTTTCCTACATGACAAAGAAAAAACTATATCTTTCTCTTCTTTTTATAAATTAACTCCAAATCTAGACACAGCCCTTGGCACATAGAAGCCACTCAGTAGATGGCTACAGGAAGAATAAATATAAGTAGTCACTGTTAAAGTGTTTCTGTAACTTGGAAGAAAATGAAAGCAAAACAATGAACTTTATGGAACTCCTTACAATTAAAATTAAGTATGGGGGTACGGATGCATTATTTGAAACATGTTGGCAATAAATGCATACAATAAATAAACAATAAATGCATCATTTGAAACATATTGGCACAGTCTGAGTTGGATATGTGCACCCATGATGGAAATCATGAACTCAGGCCAGAGGTGCTGTGCTGACGAGCTGCCACCAGATCGGCTGATAGCTTTGCACCTTACTCCTGCAGCTGGATAATATTTATAATTAATATCTTATCATAAGCCAAAACCTTTATTTTCATTCAAATCTCTATGATAAAGTTGCTCCTACGCCTCTTTCTCAACATGAATAGCAATTACATCTCTGCTGGTAAAAGATACGCAAGTGTATTTCCCTTCATAATGGAGAGTTAGAGTCAACGAAGGCAGCAGCTCTTTATCTCCACAACTCTGTTGCAGTAAACGGTCGGATAGAATTCTTGCAAAATGCTGTATATCATTTCCACCTTAGAAATTAGCATCTTTAGTGCCACCATGAATATTGATTTATAGACTTCCTAAATATCCTCCTACAACGTTTTTTAAGCATAAGAGAGCTCACATCTCTGAGTTAGAGCATATTAGACTGGCATTACCCAAAGCTGCCATAGACACTCACTAGCTTTGCCAGCTAAAAGATGCTTTTTCCTGGAATAAAAGTTAATGCTGTATTAGCAAAGCCCTTGATTTTGACTTTTAGTAAGTGGTAACTATGACCAAACAGGACTAATTGAAAGGGATAACTGTAACATAAATCATGTCTAATCTCAAACAACTTCATAAACTGCAGTTGCGCAGTTTAAGGATTTTAACACTTAGGTGAACTCCAAATATGTTTGTTTGTGAGCTCAGTTTTCTCAGTCAGAGAGAAAATGAGCCCACCCAGGAATGAGTGACACTGGCGGAAGCTGGAGAGGCTGCCATTCACTCCGCGCAGGAGGGGAAAGCTCCCTTGGTCTCCGAGCTGGGAACAGAGACAGAGCAGTGGGGTTCTTTAGACAGTGACTCTCACCTTCCTTTCAATTCTCACATGAGAAGAAATGAAGAAACAGACACTTCTGAATCCATGCCCTTACTCTAAGCAGGATTATACATCAACGAGATCTCAGTTTTGTATTTAAAACAATAACACCAAGAAGCTCAGAAAAATTCCACATGAACAGCACAAACTGTTTCCCAAGCATTCTGGGTCATTAAGTTGATCTTTGCCACAACCACACACATGAAGTGGATCTTTCTCCTCCCAGACTGTATTTCACAGTGAAGTAAAAGCCAGAGCTGTCAGTTTCCTATGTTGTGGAAAGGAAGATGAAGATATGAGGGGTGTGTTGTTCTGTCCAAGACTGTGCCGTTACTTAATGTATCAGTTATGGTTCTCCAGAGGAAGAGGACCAACGGAAAGTAGATGTGTCCCTGCAGGCGGATTTATTAGGTAAGCTTACAGAATCAGAGATCAAAGAGCCCACAATGGCCATTTCAGGATCAGAGGAGGATGAATCCACAATGGCTGCCAGTGCACTGGAAAGACGGAAGGTCCAGCTCTAACCTTACGTAAAAGACAAAACGAGGGGGATCAAAGACCCAGCTAGTCTAAGGCCAAAGTCCTGAAAACTCACTAAAGAACCTGAGAACCAGTGCCCAAAGCAACAGCAAAGACTAGACCTCTTCCAAGACGGGGGCCATGTCCTTCTCTCCCCCTGCCTGTTGTCGTCATATTGGCTGGTATCTCCTGACTCCAGGGTGGCTCCTCTCCCTTCATTTTGCTGGATTATGTCACTCCACGGTCACACATGGAAGGGTTTGACTAGCCCTCTAGGTGTTTCTTCAACCATTTAAGTAGAAATATCATGATGAAGAGCCATAGTTAAGGCTAAAGTTAATGCTGGGACTCAAACGTGTGTTATGGTTTAGATCTAGAGCATCCACTAAAGGCCCTATGTGTTGAGAAGTGGGGCTTCTGGAAGATGATTCGATCATGGAGACAGTAGAACTGCTCTGCTGTCAGGAGACAGGACCTAGTCGGAAAAGAAAGGTCAGCAAGAAGAAGGCCACTAAGACAGACTTTGGTATTGAAAGCCAAGCCATGGCTGTGAATATACCTCACTATGCATGGAACTCACTTGAGGCAATTGGGGACATGAGTTTTGAAGCATGTGGAGATGCAAGAAAATGTAGCTAGAAGGCTGCAAACTGAGCTTCATGGGAAATTCTGATCAGAGTTCAGAAAACTAGAATACTGATTAAAATAAAATAAAAAAAAATAAAAAAGACTAGTCTAGGAAGATTGCGTTAGGAACAAGGACTAAATTGCAAGTTCGACTTGTGGGCTTGTGTATTAAACTCCAGCAGAAGATTTGTCTATGTTTTGCTTATGTCCTCAGATTTTACAGGAAGTTAAGGAAGATAAGATTTTATAGGAGATTAAGGAAGATAAACTAATGAATCTGATGGGGGAAAATTTCAAGGAAACCAAGCATTCAGGCTGTGGTATGAGTATTGCTGGCAGCAAGGTATAGATTGAATAAGGGAAAAAACTCTCATTTTAAAAATTTTCCAGTAGGCCAGAAAGGAAACAGCTGCAAAGCTGGAGTAAAGGAGACCATGGCAGATGAGAAGGTTCACATTAAAAGGAGACAAAATGGGGTGGGGATTTACTTCAAGTGGTACTGCACCAACCTTGGATGCACAAGGGCCAGAGTTTGATCCTCGGTACCACACACAGACACACACACACACACACACACACACACACACAAAAGCAAAATACTTTGTATCAGAACAATTGTAAAAATGGCTTGTAGGCATCTCAGGAATCATCAGGAACAGTCCCTTTGTGGACTCCAAGGTGCAAAATGAAAGAGTTTGCTTGAGGAAAGAGCTCTAGAAAGCCCAGCTCATTTAGGGAAAAGAAGAAAGAATTTTTTTGGAGTTTAGCCATCTAGCCATTCTGAGGTCCTTGAAGCCATGATCCTCAGGGGCCCAGCTATGTATGCTTAAACTGGAAATGGACTCTGGCATCATCCACAAGGAGCTGCTGTGCATTGTCTGTGTCTGGTTTGGCCTCAGCTGTGGGCAAGCCCAGTGTTTCTGGCTGTCAGGGGCAGATGACTCCATGGCCCTTCCCTTCCTAATAGTCAGGAGGCAGGATGGGTTTTGTCCCTCCTGTGAGAGGGGAGCTCTTCTGCCTCCTTATGCTAGTCTCAGGGGGTCACCATGTACACTCTGAGGAAGACAGCATGTCCAGCTTTCCCTGAGTGACTTACATTTACTCTTACAAAGGAGATGAGAGTCTGAGCAGTTTCAGGTCCTTCCTTCTTTTCTGTACCACCAGCTGCTCTCTCCCTCAATCCCAATACACAAGGGGTCTTCTGTGGTCCAGTGCTCTGTTCCCGACTTTCTGACAGAGCCCTGAAGAGGTCAGTGAGGAACATCCTTCTGCTGATCCCCTTGTGGCTCTGACTCTGGGCTATCCCAGCAGCTCACACTCTGCTCTTAGCCAGTGGGCAAATATTTCAGCTCAACTCTTATTTGCTCCAATGGTAACACCACAAACTTTGAAGGCTGCACCCAAGTACACCCCAGGGTTGTATCCTTAATGTGCTGAGGTGTCTGCTTTGCCTTAGATTTCAGATAAGCTGGCTGCTTACAGTGTCAGCTCTGGGGTGGGTTTAGGAGAAGTTGTGACTTTGTGGATTATCCATTCTTTCTTCCCAGTATGTTGGGAGCAACACTTTTTCTAGCTTTCTGCGCAATAGGAAGGTATGTTGGGAGCTGATATTCTGCTGCATTCTTTTAACAAAGCTGTGTCCATACTGTAAACCTTTCAAACCAGGAAAGCTGAGAATCACAACAGATGTAGACACACAGCAAAACATTCCCACTGGATTTGAGGACTGAATAAGTAAGCAGGACTTCACTTGAGTAGATGGGCTGCAGAGGCTGACAGGAGAAAATTAATGTGGAGAGAACTTTTGATAATAATCCTTTGTAATTTATTGGAATTCTTTTTAATGTGGTATTTGGTTAAATTTTATATATATTGCATAGACCCTTGGGAAAGTGTATTAATTTTCTAGTGATTAAATTAAAGTGATTAATTTTACAGATGAAAGTTGGGTTTGTAATGATTAAGTTCCTATTAAATCTTATTAATGCTATTATTTTTAAAAGTGCCTATTTTTATATTCTTCAACTGTCCAAGTATTTTTATCTCTTTGTTTTCATAATTATAATACTTTTGAGATTAACTAATTCAAATTAATATATAATAGGGATAATGTATTAATGTAATCCTTCAGAGCTTCTCTGGTTTTGCTTCATTCATTTTCACACCCTACAATCTTTATAACACAAGATCACTCTAAAAAACTAGTACTGTTTTTGGTTTTCTGTCACTTTCCAGGTTGTTTTATGTTAGCAGTTATCTCTATAATAATTAAATAAATGCTTCAACATAAATTCAGATATCATCCGGGAAATCCTTTCGGCTTTACATTTTCCTTGAGTTCTCACACCTGATTCATGGATTGGATTGTTTCATTATCTCCTGGAGTAACTTTTTCAGAGAATATACATGAGTGGACTATTTTTGAGCCCTTACAAATAGGAAAATGTGTGTCTGCTACCACAACTCATGAACTCTTCTTTCATCTATAACTAGGTTGTACCACTGGAAGTTAGAGACTTCTAAATAATTTCAGAAAAAAAATAATTACTGATGGGAGGAAAAAAACGCTTTGATGCAAACAGTATCTCTGTGTCTAAAAAGTCAATTCTCCTATAGCAGCATGACTGTCAAACTGTTTATAGCTCAGCTCCATGTCCTGAGGGTAGGAGCACAGTGCTTGGTGTTGTGGATCTGAATGACTCTTCTATCTTACTCAGACATGCTAGAATTTAGGATATTTTCTCAAAGGAATTTGCATGAGTTTGAATGGTAGCATTGAAAATTTTGTTAATTGTTGATGGTGTTATAAACTTTCTGTATTTTGTGACTACTTCAATGGGAGGCTGAAGGGGAACAAATCATGTATGAACAGCTAGCTAGTCTTTAGTCAGTCTTTAAGGATATTCCTTCATTAAAAACACATACTTTTGAAATGCTGATTTAAAAGCTGCCTTACATCCCAAAAAGTTTATTTAACTGTGCTCAAAAGTGTCTTTAATCATATAGACATGGATGTTTGTCTTGGTGAGCTTGCCCATTGCTGGGGTAAAATATTCAACAACAACAATTTAAAGGAGTAAATGTTTACTTTGGCTTGTGGTTTCAGATGGTTCAGTCTATCGTCACCTGAATCCAAGGCAGAAACCACAAACAGTAGGAGGTCATGTTGGAGCAAAGTTAAACCATGGCAGACAGAAACCAGAGCGAGAAAGGAAGAGCCAGGAACAAGAAGACACCCTTCCAGATCATGGCCCAAGTAACCCGCCACCAATCAGGCTCAGGCTCTTAGCAGTACATTCAGTTATGAATTCGCCAACTGTGCATATCAATATCACGGATTAGTATAACACCTCCATGATCTAATCATCTCCCCAAACCTCCATCTTCCAACAAGGGAGACTTTTGGAGGACAGTTTAAACCTAAACCTTAACAATATTATTTTAGATTTTTCACTATTAAAATAGTTACCTACTGAAAAACAATGTATTAAGATAAATTCTTCAATGTGAAATTTCTCAGCCAATGGCTTAGGTAATTTTTAAATTTCTTGATATATAATTCTAAATTATTTTCTCAAGAGACGGTCCTGTTTTGATTGCAGTAAATTATTGTGACAGTTTACTTTCTTGCTAGTTTGTCAGTGATTTCTCATCATGCGCTTGTTTACAGAAAAGGCTCATATCAAAGAAATTATCAAGCATAGAACCTCTGGTACACTCCAGGCAATAAGATAGAGCCAGGAAGAAGCTGAGGTAGGAGGATGGGACAGAAACCGAGGCTCAAGGCAGAGAAGGAACTGGAATGTACTAAAGAAGTAAAAGAAGGGAAGCAAATACTTCAAACTGCTAGAAAGTGAGAGAAAAGTCCAGGTCAGAGGCTGTGATTAGAGGAGTAGAGGATAGATAAATGAGGGAAATTCCCTAATGTGAATGAAAGCAGCAAAAGCCTCTACTTCTTTGAAGTCATTAACTCAGCACTGGATGCTCAGTGCACGCCTGCGGCCGTGTCCCTGAGCCCAGTTCCTGTGTGTGATAATTGACTCCTCTCTGTGTCTAGTGTAGGAGCAATTCCTCCTGAAATGCAAACCTGCCAAGCCCTCCACCCTTCTCCTAGGCTACAGAATGAGGAGGAAGGTTCAGAATCAGCCACGGACAAAAGCCCAGTATCTCTAGACAGGATATTCAAGTCCTTAAACAAAGGAAGATTCAGAATATAAAGAAGCGTTCTGGGGCTGGGTTAAAGGCTCCATTTTTATTTTAAAATGTGACTAAGAGCTGAAGAATCCCATGCTTTAAAATGCTCTCAACTCCAGCATCGATGGCAGCTCTGAGCAACTCAGGGACGTGATTTACAGAAGGCAGGTTGAGTGCGGAGAACTTCTTAGTGACAGTGGCTGAACTAACATTTTCCCAGAGAATTTTTTGAAATCCTCAGAGCAGCAAGCGAATAGCTCATTATTTCCCATGAAAAGGCTGGACTCGGCAGGCTGCCTCCACCTTTGCTGTTCCCTCTGCAGCACCACCGTCAAATAGCTCATCCCTAAGTGCACCACTTGCTTTGAGTGTCAGAAATCTCTGACTCTGAGCTTCTCCATTTGTATCTAAAAAGCACCCAAAGATGGTCCAAACTACTACAGAAGTTTCTAGAGAAGTCTAACAATATAATAAAATGGAACCTAAAATTGCGCTTTACTATCCCATTTTCAAAGAATTCCACATATAATATTTGCTTTAAAAATGTGAAATTTTTATCTCACCAGTGTGGTGGCCAGTGCTGACATCCACTTGATGAGTCAGGGCCCCGCAGCTGTAACTAGAAGGCATCTGGATGAGAGCTACGTTGGGTCAGTGGGCTGAGAGAGATGTGACCCTTTCCCATGCAGTCGGCACCACCAATCCACCGAGCGCCTGTGTAGCAGAAGAAGGCAGAGGACAACTGGATCAGCATGCCTCCTGACCATGTGAGACAGAGGGTTGTCTCCTGCCCCTGGTATTCCTCATTCCCAAGGCTGTAGAATCTAGACCTCAGTCTGGGCTCTTTAGCTCCTAGGTCTTTGAAATATACCACAAGCTTTCCTGGTTCTCTGGCTCAAAGATTACAGACTGTAGGACTCCTTGGTGGCTCTCTAACTATATGAGCCTTTGTCTCCTAATAAATCCTGTTATATATACTAGTCTATTTGCGTGAATAAATACACATCCACACTCACATATATCATCTCCTACGGGACCTGTTTCTCTGGAGAACTGAGTCTAATTCCATACTGTGAGAAAGACAATGAACATAGTAGAGACTGAAAGATGGTCAACACCTTCTGCATGGTCCAAACTCAGCTAGGAACAAAAGCAGGCCTTAGGGAATGGAACTGATCGAGTATTTTATCTATATTCTCATTAAAGACGGGATCAAGTGTTTTGTCTATATTCTCATTGAAGATGAGAAGGGATTTAACGAATGAGTATTCAGCATTACAGAGAAAGATGGATCTCTGTGCCAATTGTGTTAATTTTCTACAACATTCTCATGTCTTCTACAACCAACATGTATCAGGCTCCAAAACCCTTCAGTCTATGACTTCTTTTTGAGCAGACCCCTAGTAATTCTTTTGCATGAAATCACACTTTCCTCTGTGCCTCTGAGTTCCCCTTGGATGATCATAGGGTTATCCCATTCATGGGAGTACTTTTGTTTAAGTGAATTCTTTATTGGTACAATTTATATACATCTCACAATCACATATAACATTTGGGAATTTGTACCAGTATATGGCACAAGTTAATTCTCATTTTTACCCATATCCCTACCCACCCACACATCCCCACCCACTTTATACATACTCTTTTATTTCCTTTCTGAATCATATTTATTCCTTCCCCTCATTACATTCCCACACCAAATTTCCTATGGAAATTTCCCACTCTGTAAAAACTGTCATACTTTCTAGAGCTCATTTGCCTCTACAGGTGTTCATATCAAAGAGAAGATCTGGTATTTGCTTATCTGTGATCAATTTATTTCACTTATTAGTATATCCTCCAGGTGTCTCCATTTGCACCTAAATGGATCGATCTTGTTATTCTTTATGGCAGAATAATATTCCATTTTGTAAAAAAACCACATCTTCTTTATCCACTCTCCAGTTGATGGACATTTGGGTTGTTTCCAAGATTGAACTATCACGAACTGAGCTGCTATGAACAAGGGTGTACATCTGTCTTTCCAATATGATTTTTAAATTCTTTTGGGTATATTCCTAGCAGGGGATAGCAGGGTCAAATGGGAACCCTAGTCCTAGTTTTCTGAGAAATCTCCACACGGATCTCCACAATGGTTGCACAAGTCTGCAATCCCACTAACAGTGGACAAGGGTTCCTTTCTCCCCACAGCCTCACCAGCATTTACTGTTGGTTGATTTTGTGATAGCGGCCATTCTTTGTGGAGTGAGATGAAATCTCAGTGTTGTTTTCATTTGCATCTCTTGAATGACCAGTGATGTTGAACATTTCTTCATATGCTTCTTGGCTGCTTTGACTTCTGCCTCTGAGAAGTGTCTGTTCATTTCAGATGCCCAGTTTTGAATTGGGTCTTTAAACTTGGGGAGGCTGAACTCTTTGAGTTCTTTATATATTATAGATTGTAGCCCTTTGTCTGATAAACAGCTAGTAAAGATTTTTTCCCATGTTGTTGGTTGTCTTTTAGCAATGCCAGTGACTTCTTTTGCTGTGCAGAAGTTTTTCAGTAGGATGATATCCCAGTTGTTGATTCTTTCTGCTAGTTCTTGTGCTATAGAGGTTTTATTCATGAAGTCTCTGCCTAAGCCAATGTCTCCAAGAGTTTTATCTAGCCTTATTGTTTCTGTTTTAATGTTTAAGTCTCATATCCACTGTGAGTTCAGTTTTGTGCATGGTGAAAGAGATAGGTCTAGCTTTAGCTTTTGGCAGGTTAAAGCCCAGTTTTTCCAGCACCATTTGTTAAAGAGGCTGTCTTTCCTCCATTGGGGATGTTTGCACCCTTTGTTAAAGATAAGGTGGCTTAGTGTATCCGGGGTTGTTTCTGGGTCTTCTAATCTATTCCACTGGTCCTCAGGTCTGTTACTTTGCCAGTACCATGCAGTTTTTATCACAGCAGCTTTATAGTAGAATTTTAAATTAGGGTTTGTAATACCCCCTGATGTCGAGGTTGCTTAGAATTGCTTTGCTATTCTAGGTTTCTTGTGTTTCCAGATGAATTTTTGTATTATTTTCTCTAGCTCTGTGAACTATACCATTGGAATTTCAATTGGAATCGCATTGAATCTGTATAGTAGTTGTGGAAGTATAGCCATTTTGACAATGTTGGTTCTCCCTACCCAGGAACTAATGATATCTTTCCACTTTCTGGTTTCCTTTTCTATCTCGTTTTTCAGAGTCCTATAGTTTTCAGAGTAGAGGTCTTTAACTTCCTTTGTTAGGTTGGTTCCCAGATATTTCATTTTTCTGGGCGCTACTGTGAAAGGGATTGACTCCCCAATTTCTCTTTCAGTGAATCTGTTGTTTGTGTAGACCAAGGCTGTTGATTATTGAGCATTGACCCTGTATCCAGCAACACTACCAAATTTGGTAATTAAGTCTAGCAGTCTTTTGGTTGAGTTTTTAGGATCCTCGAGATAGAGTATCATATCATCAGCAAATAATGATAGTTTAACTTCTTCCTTTCCTATCTTTATTCCTTTTATATCTTTGTCCTGCCTGATTGCTATGGCTAATGTTTCCAGCACTATATTGAACAAGAGTGGTGACAACGGGCATCCTTGTCTCATTCCTGATCTTAGTATAAAAGGTTTCAGTTTTTCCCATTAAGTGTGATGCTGGCTGTTGGTTTCTCATAAGTAGCTTGTATTAAATTGAGATACTGGACATGAAAAGCCAGTTAACTATGAATACAATAGTAGTAGGTGACTTTAATACTCCACTGTCATAAATCAACAGATCAACTGGACAAAGAATCAATAAGGAAATACTTGAGCTAAATCAAACTTTTGAGCAAATGGACTTATTAGATGCCTACAGAATTTTTCACCCTACAAAGTGAGAATAAACCTTCTTCTCAGCTGCTCATGGATCATTCTCCAAAATAGATCACATTCTAGTCCATAGAACAGGCTTAAGTAAATGCAAAGGAATCCAAGTTATCCCCTGCATACTATCAGACCATAGTGCCTTGAAAGTGGAGCTGAATAGCAGAAGAAATTCCACGATCCTCACAAACACATGGAAATAGAACAACACTCTGTTAACCAACCAATGGGCCACAAAAGAAATTAAACAGTTTCTACAAATAAATGACAACCCTAGCACAACATACAGGAATTTATGGAACACAATGAAAGCAGTTCTGCGAGGGAAATTCATAGCGGTGAATGCCTACACTCGGAAAATAGAGCAAACTGAAATAAACAATCTAACGATGAACCTCAGACAATTAGAAAAAGAGGAGCAAAACAAACCCAAAGTACATACTAGAGAGGAATTATAAGGATCCAAGCAAAAATTAATGCAATGGAGACAAAAAGAACAATACAAAGAATCAATGAATCAAAGAGTTGGTTCTTTGAAAGGATAAATAAGATTGACAGACCCTTAACCAACCTTATCAAACAAAGGAAGGAAAAGGCTCAAATCCATGCTATAAGGAATGAAAATAGGGAAATCAGCACAGACCAGAGGAAATCCAAAGGATAATAAACACATACTTTGAAAATCTATACTCCAAGAAGATGGAAAATCTAGAAGAAATGGATAGACTCCTAGACACATATGAACTTCCAAAGCTGAATGAAGAGGATATAAAAATGTTAAACAACCCAATATCAATCTGGGAAATTGAAAATGTAATTAAAAAAAAAGCCTACAAACAAAGAAAAACCCTAGTCCTGACGGCTTCACTGCTGAATTCTACAAAACTTTTAAAGAAGAGTTAATACCAGTACTTCTCAATCTGTTTAATGAAATCGAAAAGGAAGCAGTACCCCCCAAATCATTCCTTGAAGCAACCATCACCTTGATTCCAAAGGCAGGGAAAGATCCCACCAAAAAGGAAAACTACAGGCCAATCTCTCTAATGAACACTGACACAAAAATACTCAGTAAGATACTTGCAAACAGAATACAGAGAGTTATCAAGAAAATCATACACCCTGATCAAGTTGGATTTATCCCAGGGATGCAAGGCTGGTTTAACATACATAAATCAATCAATGTAATACACTATATTAACAGACTCAAGGGCAAAAATCATGGGACTATTTATAACCACTCTATCTCTAAAGTTAAGGTCCAAATCCCTAATCACAGAAGTGGTATGTGGCATAGGACGCAAGCCAGCTGTCTGTTCAGAACCAAGGATAGTTCCACGTACTCCAAAGGCAAGGCAAAGCTGGAGGCCATTCCATGTGGCAGAATTGGGATCATATAGGAGAACCTAAAGGCAAACACTGGAGCTGCGGGTAGTTCAGGGAATGTGAAAACCAACCTCTTAATTTAATCAATGAAAAACTAAGGTTCTGGCCAGTCATGGGTTCATGAGTAAAACCCAAACCTGCTGTACCACAGTGTGATACCCATTGGATCCAACCATCCACATGATTGCACGGATTCCATAGGAGGACAACCCTGGTGAACCTGCTTATACATTCACCTGCATCTCTGGAGGTAAAGGCCGTCTGAGGGTGTCTCAGAATGTGTGTTCTCTGCTTGCTGCCTCTCTGTTCTAATGGTGGCCATGACTGGGGCTGAAGAAGCATAATGTAGCATTCATTATGCCAGGGGATGGCTGTTACTTTGCCTTAGTTACTTGTCTCCTCACTGAGACAAAATCCCGAACAATCAAAGTTAAAGGAGAAAAGGTTTACTTCATAGTTTGTAGAGCTTTTCATCCATAATTGGCTGGTTTCAAAGCAGGACAGAGGGGAACCACAGAACAGGCAGAAGGCAAGAGAAGACCTGCAGCAGTGGAAGCACCCGCCTCTCCTTTTTATCCCTTCCAGGATGCCCCTATTTTGGGTGGTCCCATAACTAGGTTGAACTTTCTCAATATCCACATCCAGAACTATGATGAAACAATCAGTGGACTAATTTAGTAATTGCACACCCTTTGTCTCAGCATGACATTCTCAATTCCAGCATCACACTTAATTACATCACCATACGCCCTACATCCTGCCACCTTTGAAAAGCCCCAGCTAGGGCTGTGTGAGGCTTGGGGAAGTCAGATATAGGCCATAACGAATTCTTTAATGGTGATGACAATACTACTAATATTGATGTTTCCATTATAGAAAGAAAAGAAAATTTTCAGCCTCATGGACCTGGCCTGTAGAATGAGAAGTTGGCTTTTATAAGGAGATTTGGAAAAAGAACAGAACGAGTCTCTCTATGGGTCATTCTGTCTATTATCCTGATGTTCAACTTTCCATTACATTTCACGTCATGCTGAGTCTGTCTCCTCATTCCTTGACAGAGTCCAGAATAACATTAGCCAGATTGATTTTTAGTCTGTCCTCTCTGTGTAGTCATTAGACATGTGTTCGGCTGGAGCTGGGCCAGTGTGCCTTAATTAATGTCTGCCAGTTACTGTGTATAGCCTTCCTTCCTACAGAGGCTGAGTTCTTGAGGATTTGACCACAGGATGAAGATGCATGCCAGTGCATCCTAATGGAGTGGGTTACACACTCTGACCTCTACCCACACCATCATAGATAATTTTCTCTCCTACCCAGCAAGAGTATGTGTTTAAAGGTCCATTCCGTACAAAGAGTGCTGCAATGCCTTGGACAATCCCATTTAATGCACCATCCCAGCTATCTCTCACTTTCTCTAGCTTCTCACACCCATATGGAGCTCCACGGAAGTGACAGAGACTGAACTCGGGCAGACCATACACACTCTAAAATGCAAGATGAATGAGCTCAGGCCATCCTAGATTTGATTAAATGACCTGATCATTAAGTTGAGGAAAGTGGTTCTATATTTTTATTCAACTGAATTTTTGAACTTTTTTCCCAAAAATGTTTGAATTTGTGTTCAACAACCGATAGTGTTGTCCATCAATTCGTACACAACATTATGCAGTTTTCAAGGGTAATCTTAATGCCTTATTTTAATAAGCAAAACTTGTGGATTCCTGAGAAGATGATAATTATAAAAAAGCTCATAGTGGTCTTTTCTTCCAGTTTACTCTTTCAGAACTTGTCACTTTCCATCAAGGGATAAATGCCGTTTATTTCCCTTCCTCTTATCCCAAGTGGGCTTCTGACAACATCAACAAAAGAGCGCGGTGGACGTGGTACTGAAGGACTTTCGAAGCTACTTGCTCACAGGGCAGAGAGCCCCTCACCAGCTCCATCTCCCTCTTTCCCATGTTCCTCTCCTGGGAGCTGAGTCACCATGCTGTGCAGAGCAGCCTGTGCTGGTTGGGACAGTGGAGATTTCAGCCAGAATCAATATCAAAGCCAACACGCGAGTGAGCACACCTGGAGGTCGTTCTGGCCTGTCTCAGAGCAGCTGTGGCTGCTGTGCTATGAAGTTGGGCTGCCACTGAAGTCTTTCTCAATGGGCAGGTCCATGAGGGAAAAGCTGCTATCCTTGTCTTACCCTGTGGAGAGGAGAAGAGTCTCGTTGTGTCACCGCAGCAGGATGCATCCTGGTGTCTGATGTGGAGAGCTGTTGAAACGGCCCCACCATGAGTGAGGGTGGCTTTGGGAACAAGGAAAAGCTAGCAGTGAGTGGCCCTTGGGGAGCCATGAGGCAAGACCTGAGGGCTCTGACAAAGTCATCCGTGAGGGCTCAGGAAAAGTGGGGGAAATGTTCTTGGGAGCCTGAAGAAAAGACCCTAAGGTGAAATGACAGAAAGTTTAGTAACATTGTCACCTACATTCATATGGGAAATGGGAAATTGACCTAACGAATGGGATGGCCTAGCGACAAAGATTTCCAAGTGGAGTATTACAGGTAGGTGTCAGCTAGCTTCTAATTGCAGTAAAATGTGAGAGAAAAGAGACACACTGATGAAATAGTTGTCAAATATAGAGGAACCAGGACCTACTGGATAAAAAAAAAATACAATGATTTCTTATTACCGGCCTTCCAATAAGGCAAATGATCTTAAAATCAAAATATGATTTCAGGGCCAGGGTCATATCTGGAGCTGTCACAGGGAGCCACACATGGGGCTCTATCTGGATGGGGAACTGGAGCAGTTACTCAAGGAAAAGAAATAAAAGAGGTTTTTGTGGGAAAGGAAGAAGCCAAATTATCACTATGCGCAAAATGCACGATCCTCTACACAGAAGACCCCACAAAATCTACAAAAAGACTCTTAGAAAAAATAATGAAAGTAATGTATCAGGATTCAAAACCACATGCAGAAATCAATAGCATTTCTGTGCACTACTAATGAACCCAATGAAAAAAATTAGGGAGGAAATACTATTCACAATAACACCACGGATTAACCTAACTAAGGAAATGAAATGCCTCTACAATGAAATTTATAGTACTCTGAACAGGGAATTGCAGAACTCATCAGAAAATAGGAAGACATCCTACTTCCCTGAACCAGGTGGTCAAAAAGGTACTTCCAAAACTGACACACAGATTTAATGTAATCCCAATCAAGATTCTAATAGCATACTTTGCAGGACTGGAGAAAATAATTCTAAAATTATATATAACCAGAAGAGACCCAGAATAGCAAAAGCCACTCTAGGAAACAAGAGCAAAGCAGGTGTCACAGTTACATGTTATATTACAAAGCTACTATACAAAAACAGCATAGTCCTGGCATAAAAGCAAGCAGGCAGATGAAAGAAACAGAATGGAGGACCCAGAAACACCCCCAAGTATATCAACTACTTGATTTTTTTTTTAGACAGGGTCTCACTTTGTAGTTCAGGCTGGCCCTGAGCTCACTATGGTGCCCAGGCAAGCCTCAAACTCAGCAATCCTCCTGCCTCTGCCTCCCGAGTGCTGGGATTACAGGCATGAGAAACCATGCCTGGCTCAACTACTTGATCTTTGATGAAGAAACCAAAAGAACATTTGCCACAGAAAGACAACCTCTTGAATAAATGGTAAGAGGAGCACTGAGTACCCACATGCAGAAAATGGAATCTAGACCATATCACCACCATATTTTAAACTAAAATTAAAATGAATCCAAGAATTAAATATTGACTAAACCAGAAACCACAACCTGCTGGAAGTCAGGACACGTACAACTCTTGGTCATAGGTGTGAGGAAGGACTTTCTGAACAGACCTCCAATGACATAGGACATAACTCCAAAAATCGGTGAGTGGGTCATATTAAATTAAAAAGCTTCTGCACAGCAATGGAAACAACCAACAGAGGGAAGAATCAGAAAAATATTGCCAGTAAATCCCCAGACTTTCCAAAACAAAATACTCAATCAAAAAATGGACAAACAAAATGAATAGACACTTCTCAAGAGAACTACAAAATGGCTGATAAATACATGAAGAAATAGTCAGTATCACTGGCCATCAGAGAAATGCGAGTCAAAACAACACTGAGATCCCATCTCACCCCAGAGAGAATGGCCATCATCAAGAAATCAAATAAAATTGCTGGAGAGGCTGTGGAGGAAAAAGAACATTTCTCATTGTTAGCAGAGATATTAACTGAGAAAACCACTCTGGCAACCAGTACAGAAATTCTTCAAAAAACAAAAACTAGAAATTCCATTTGACCCAATTATTCCCCTCCTAGGTATATTTCCTGAAGAATTAAAAAAGCATCATTTTACACATGTGCATAGCAGTACAATTCATAATACTCAAATCTTAGAAACAACCCCTCTGTCCACCAGTAGGTGAATGGACAAAAAAAAAAAAGTGTGGTATTTATGCATAATGGAGTACTATTCTGCATAAAGAAAGATAAACTACTCATTGTAGGAAAATGGGTGCACCTTGAGGTTATAATATTAAATGAAATAAATCCGATGCCCAAGCTTAAATGTCTCATGATTCTTTTATATGAGAAATCTAGCATAAGAATAAAGTGAAAAGTCAGAGACAGGTAATCAAAGTGGAGAGATAGATCATTCCCCAAAGGGAAGGCGATTGAAGGAAGGAGGGAAGAGACAAAGGACGGAAAAAGGAATTGTGATACATTATGTACAAGGGCCAACACCGCACAAGCCCGGTGGACATTACATACTCCACGTGTGTTCTGACAAACTAAAAAGTGGGGGGGAGAGAATCAAAAACAAAAAACACACAGAGAGGGACATTCATTTTCATCATTTCAACTTGTCATTGTCCTCGTGTCTCTAGCAGTGGAAGAAAAGAAAAGAAAGTGCGAGGCAGCCAGATTGAAAAGAAATAATAAATCCATCTTAATTTAAAGAACTTCAGAAGGAGGGTCAAGGATTTTTCATGTGGCAGCGAGCAGAATCAGGGGCGTGTCAGTCTCGATGCTGCTACATACTAGCTGCCTTCTGCACCAGTCGAGAAGTCGCCACACCCCGTCGGGATGACATCTGGGTCCCCGGGGGGGCTCTGCAGGCCTGTGACGCTCTGTTGGAAGCAACGCCGCTTCTGCAGCGCCTGCCTGTCTTCCCTTCTTTTCACCCCTCCCCGTGGGGCTCAGGTTGCTCTTTGGAAGCCGGCTGCGCGGAGAGGCCACAGGTGGGCGCCACCCTTGTCTGAATCCGGCTTCCACTGCTGGGCATGTGGTGGCGGAAGAGAAATTCTAGGCCTCCGTGGACGCTGGGTGCGCCAGAAATGTGATGCCCCTGCCAAGCCCGGCATCCCATAAGTGATGTCTTCTTTGATAATGATAATAAATAGCTTCCCTTGAATAAAATAAGTGATGTCATTGTCTCAAGGCGTTAACTTTGGAGGTCGCTTGTCTCCTGAGAGGCCGGGATGTTACACTGTTACACACAACCATCCCCCGGATAAGAACCCTGCCTATCCTGTGGCACTAAACGCCTTCTGAAAAAAATGAACTATAGTTACGCAGACCTCAAATTTTCCACGAATATGCTGAAGTCTGGCCACTGTGTGTATCCCTGTAACCACATCTTGGAGGTACAACCAGAGCAGCCGTACTGGCAGAGAGAGCTTTGCTCACCTTCCGGGTGGTGAGCGGCAGGAGTGCCCTCTTGGCTCTGGCGGCCAGGGGGCGCCCGTGCCGAGGTCCGGGGCCGGCGCGCCACGCTGGGCCGAGAGGCACAGCGTCAGAAGCCCTCCTGGCAGCAGTGCGGTGACCCAGGCCCCTCCTCATCCCCGGAAGCAGACTCCCCTGCTCGCGTCCAGCCAGCTCCCCGCGCTCCAGCCGCGTCTCTCAGTTACAGCTGGTTTCGCCTCTTTGGGCGTCGCTTATCATGGGCTCATGTACCGTGTGCTACTGTGTGCTGTCTTCCATTTGAAGGACCCTTGAAACTCGAGCTGTCTTTTCCATATATCAGTGTTCACTCCTTTTCAACTGATAAACGGGCAGTTTCACTGTATGAACACACGCACAATTTTATGGCTTTTTGGGGAACGGCGTTGGGGCTGCCCTCGGTGGTGGGCCGCTGCGGAGGGGGCTGCGTGGCGCCTGGCTTCCTGCGCACACACGCTCGGTTCTCTGGGATGACGGTCGAGGAGGAAACACAGCCTGATGTCTACAATGATAAGAAAGGAAGAAACTGTTGATCGACGTGGTTGTGACATTTTACTCTGCCACGGGCAGAGTCTTCAGAGTTCTGTTTCGGGAACTCTGAGTTCTCTCACACATTTCCCCAAATTTGATATTATTGGTACTTCGTATTTTAAACATGTCGGTGGGCACGAGGTGTCCCGTTGTCATTTTGTGCCTCCCTGAAGTCACTGAGCTCCTCTCATACAACCAATGTGATCAGCACACGGAAGGTATTGCCTACTATTGAGTGGTTTGTTTTCTGATTTATTTGTAATAGATTGTGGATAATCATATATTCATTTTGTAAAGACTGTGCCCTGCCACTCCATCTAGTCATGTTTATCCTCCTGTCCATCCGCCCATCCAGCCAGCTGTCCTCTGCCTATCGACATTTTTTCTAACCTTTGACTTACCCCCTTCTTTTCAGTTTTGACTCCTTCTAGATCACAAAAACATTCCTCATGTTTTCTTCTGTAAATTTACAGTTCTTGTTCATTTTAGATCTTGTTACCCATTTTAAGTTAATGTTAGCACTCGAGGAAAATAAAATGCTTGAGGATTTTTTTATCCGCATTTCTGTCCAGCTGTTTCAGCACCACTTAAAATTAACTTTGACTTCTAAGTATGCCCGCTTTCCCTTCCTCACAAACCGTTGTGGTGATTGGGTTGAAAAATCAAATGACTGTATGTGAGTGGGTCTATTTTAGATGATCTTAATTTGTTCTGTTGGTTTGTTCATCTGCCTTTGTAGCTGTATACCCCACATGCTTATCAGAACTTTATAGCTATTCTTGAAGTGAGGTTGTATACATTTTACCATTTTTTTAACTATTCACGATTGTTTTGACTCTTTAGATACCTTTAAATTTTCATATAAATTACAAAAGCAACTTGTCAGCTTCTTCAAAAGGCCTGCCATTTTTTATTCAGATGCTATTAAATCTGTAGATAAAGATGGAAAGAATAGTCCACAATCCTGAGTTGGTAAAATGTAGTATATCACTCAATTTATTTCTATCTTTAAATTTTTCTCAGCAATGCTTTTGGTTTTCAGTGAAGAATGTATTTATATATTTCCATGCAAATTGTTTGATTTACTATTTAGTTTACAATTTTCTTAGGCTATTGTAAATGATATTGTCTTGTGTTCTCTATGACTGCAAGAAGAAAATGTTTGATATTTTCCCACTAAAAATGATGTGAGATATATGTGTTTTCTAGACATGCTTTAACAGACTGAGGACATTCATTTCTATTCCCAGGTTATTTTAAGTTTTCATTGAAGGTGGAGATTGAATTGTGTCAAATGTTTTTGTTCTGCAACTCCTGAGATGTGTAATTTTTCTCTGTTATTTGAATATTGGGTGTTACACCAATACATTAATTTCTAAGTTCCACTTGATAAAAAGTAATTGTCTTTTTCTTTACTTACTTTTTAAAGATTTTTTATGTTTTTGCTCATGAGATATATTTATCTATCCATTTCTTTTTTTCTTTTCTCTCTCTCTCTTTTTTTTTTTTTTTTTTTTTTTTTTTTTTTTTTTTTTTTTTTTTTTTTTTTTTTTTTTTTTTTTTTTTTTTTTTTTTTTTTTTTTTTTTTTGAGACAGCGTCTCACTTTGTACTTCAGGCTGCCCCTGATCTCACTTATGTAGCCCAGGCAAGTCTCGAACTCAGCAATCCTCCTGCCTCTGCCTCCCGAGTGCTGGGATTACAGGTGTGAAACACCTAGCCCAGCATTGTGGTGTGTGGTACTGATTGCTGGCGGGCATGAGTCACCACTCCCGGTATTGTTGTGTGTGGTTACTGGGGAATCAAACCAGGGACCTTGCACTTGGCAGGCAGACACTGGAACCACTGAGCTAAATCTCCAGCACTCGGTTTCTTCTTAACACTGTCAAGTTTTGATACCAAGAAGGAATTGATCCTTCTCTCTTTCTTGCTTTTATAGAATATTGGTACTAATTATATTTTAAATGATTGAATTTCCTTTGTGAGATTTTATTAAAAATTCAACTATTTTAATAGATGCAGTGCTGCTTAAATTGTTCTTTTCTGATTTAATGTTTTTCATGTGACCTGTGCATTTAATTTATTATTGCATTTATTGCCACAAAATTGCATCTAATATCACATTATTTTATTAACTATTTAGGCTTGCTAGTGACATCTTTCTAATAATTGTAATTTGTGTTTGGTTCCTTGTTTTTCATAAGTCGTGCAAACAGTATATCATATGTTTGAGACAGAGGCTGTTTATAGAGTTGAGGGAGGCCTTAAACTTGGAGCTTTTCAAGTTTTCAGTCTCTCAAATACACAAACTCAAGTATCTCAACTTTGTTTCCTGTAGAATTTCATGTAAAACAATTCAGGTGGTATATATTCTCTCTGCTTATTTCCAGAGAATGTAAGGATTGTTTCCTTTGCATTGCTTGGTAGTATTTCACTGTGTGGTCATATTCAGATGAAGATATTGTTCCCAGTCAGTGCCTATTATGATGATCAACACTGTGAAAGTATGAACAGAAACTTTTGTGTAGACACATTTTTATTTCCTTGCGTATATACCTAAGAATGGAATTGCTGAGCTTTGTGGTTTTGTATATATGGGTTTTAAGGAGTGGGGATTTCTAGAAGTAATTATAGTAGTATCTATTCTAACGAGTGTTGAACATTTAAAGAAAGTGTAACATTGTCATCCAAGTGACTGTATTTTTTTTTTTTTTTTTTTTTTTGCTTTTTGAGACAGGGTCTCACATTGTAGTTCAGGCTGGCCCTGAGCTCACTATGGTGCCCAGGCAAGCCGCCGCGAACTCAGCAATCCTCCTGTCCCTGCCTCCCGAGTGCTGGGATTACAGGCGTGAGCCACCACGTCCGGCATTGTGGTAGGCGGTATTGATTGTTAGTGGACGTGTCTCCACACCCAGCATTCTATGTGGTTACCGGGGATCGAACTCAGGTCCTTGCGCTTGCGAGGCCGGCGCCGGAACCACTGAGCTATTAATGACTCATCAGAAGTAGATACTCTGTTTATACCAAAGCTAGTACACTTAGTCCTTCAATTAGTCATTCTAAAGAGAACACTCAGTCATCTCATTTTCAATTTCATGTCCCATAACAGTCAATGATGTTGAACACTTGCCATTTGTGTAACTTTTGGGGAGAAATGTGTTCACATCTTTTGTCTGTTCTTCAGTTTTATCTTATTTTTATGTGTTTTAATCTTCTAATTTCTGATTTGTAAGAGTTCTTAATATGTTCTAGAACTATCTATTGTTAGTGGTTCAAATACATATCTTCAAAATATTTTCTCCCAGACTTCAAATTTGCCTTCTAACCATAGCAAAAGTTAAAGATATACTTCTAGAGCAATATTTAAATTTTGATGAATTCCAGTGTATTGAAATTTTCTTTAATAGCTCATGCTTGTTGAGTCTTTCTTTAAAAATACTTGGTGCACACACTAAAACTCTCTCCTGATTTCTTTTAGAAGATTTATATTTTTAGTTTCACATTCAGTTGACCCACTGTTTGAAGGTCTCTGCTGTGGGAGATAAAGCTGACATTTCTCTGGGTGGGGGGACTTACTTGCTCCTATACAACATTTTAGAAAGAGAAAGTTTTCTCCACTGAATTCCTTTGGCACCTTTGCGGAAAACTACTTGACCATATCCAGATGGATCTAATACTAGACTCTCTGTTCCATTGACAGATATATTTGTTCCATTGACTGTATCATATTTCTGCCAAACCACAAAAATCAACTACTATAACTTTAAATAAGCATCAATGTCATTTTTTTCCTTGTTTTTATCATTTAAAATTACTTTGCTAACTTAGGTTTATTACTTTTCCAAATAACTTGGGTACTTTTTTTATTCCTAGAGAAAAAATTGCTTCTGATTTTGACTGGGTTTGTCTTGAATTGATCAATTTATTTGGGAGGAACTGAACAAATATTTCAAACATATTTACCCTTTCAATGTATGAATTTTATATACTGATCTATTTAATCTTTGATTTCTTTCAACAATCTTTTGTGGTTTTCAGAATAATAAATGTGACATGCCTGCTGTCATATTTACTTGAGTAGTTTGCATATTGACTTAATATTCCCCAGCATCCCCCAAGTCCCTTTTTTGGTTCTGGTAGTTTTTTATTTTGTATGTCCTATAGGATTTTCTACACAGATGAATATTGGCTGAAGTAATGATAGTTCCTTCATTTTTTACCTGGGATGTCTTTTATTTCCTCTAATTTCATGGACATGTTCTTTAATATAATGTTGAAAAGTCTTGATAAATGTGGCTCTTTTTTTTCTTTCCTACTGTTGAAATGAAGCATTTAGTCTTCTATAATTATATATGAGGTTAGCTATTCATTTTTGTTCATAGATGTCTTTTATCTGGTTGAGAAATTTCTTTTCTATTCCTAATTTCCTGAGTCTTTTTATCAAGAAGGAATGACAGATTTTGTCAAGTTCTTTTTTTCTTTGGCCATGGAGACTATCTCTTTTTATTTTTATTTTGTAAAGATCATGAATTATATGAATTGATTTTTGACATTCAATCATCATTGCACTGAGAAGATAAGCTTACCTGGCAAGGGTTTATTATCCTAAATACTCAGCAGCTGCCCTTCAACTCGTGATGAAGTTACGTTCCGCCAACTTCCTCATGCATTGAAAATATTATCAGATATATCAGATATATCAGACCCCAAATGTGGATGCCAAGGCCTGGTTCCAAAGCACCCTGCGGGGACCAGGCACTTGCCCTCGTGACTCGGTGCTGATGGAAGACCCTGCTCAGAGTCACGAGAACAATATACTGCTAGCCTGAGAAAAGATCTTAAAAATCCAACATTTTTAGTAAAATTTCTACTGTTCATGTATCCTTTGGTACCATTTTAGAGTAAAAAAAATATATCATTAGATTAAGACATCCTAATTTGGGGACAATTCTACTTTTTTATTCTGATTTTTGTGGCAGTGTGCACCACTGCAATATTCCTTAAGTGTTTGATAAGATTTCCTGGGGAATCTTCCTCACCCTACTGTTTTCCTGGTGGAAAGGTTTTAAATTACGTGTACAATGTCTTCAACATAGGGCCATTTGGTCACTGAATGTGTCTGGAGAATACTTCCCCTTGATCTGCAAGGGGGGCATTCCAGGACCCCAGTGGATGCTTGAAGTCACAGATGGACTGAACTCAGGTGTGTCGTGTGTGTGCGTGTGTGCATTACAATGCATAGAACTAGAGCTGTGGGGATTGGCTGTAAATGTTCACAGAGGAAGCATGGCTGGCTGGCCTGCCGTTCCCTTCCCGCTTCTTGGCCTTGTTCCTAAGGCGCCATAGACTAGTATCTGCCTACGCCTGGGGCTGGAGGAGCCCTGGTGTTGGTTAATTTTGTCGCACTACTGAGGTCATCTATAAATTAGTATAGCCACTGTGGAGAGCAGGTCAGGATTCCAGAAAACCAAAACAGATCTCCAGATGATCCAGCTGTCTCACTTCTGGATATACACACTAGAGAAATGATAGCCCAGATGTCACAGAGAAACTTCACAGTCCGGCTATGGCTGCACCTATGCACATTAGCTAAGATATGGAAGCAATCTAGACACCCTCCAGCAGATGAATGGGTAAAGAAAATACGCTATACATGCACAAGAGACTATTATTCACCAACAAAGGAGAACAACATCTATTTCAGCAAAATGAACAGAATCAAATGACATTATATAAAATAAGTAGATTCAGAATAACAAATGCCTCACATTCTGCCTCATATGTAGAAACTAAAAAGGGGTAGAATGGTGATTACTTGAGTCTGAGGGGATAAAGAAGAAAGAGAGGGAGGCTGGAAGCAAGTTCCTAACCAGTCAGACATCAGTAACCTACTTTAGTGATTGTCAGCCCAGTGGTGGCTATGACTCACCATAACTTGTATATATATATATTTTTTTTTGAGACAGGGGCTCACTTTGTAGTTCAGGCTGGCTCTGAGCTCACTATGTAGCCCAGGCAAGCCTTGAACTCAGCAATCCTCCTGTCTCTGCCTTAACTTGTATATTTTGTGGATAACTAGAAGAGAGGCACTAGAGGCCTCCAAACATGACATAATGATTAAGATTCGGAAATGCTGACTAACCAGATTTGATTAGTACACATTGTATACTTACACTAAGTAATACTTCCTACCTTATAAATACAGTTATCATGTGTTAATTTTAAACAATGTTTAAAGACATAGAAATGTTTAACTACCCTAGTTTGATTAGTGTCATATGCATGTTTTATATTATCACATTAAATACCATAGATATTTAAAGTTATGATAATAATAATAGCTGCTCATGTGGTCAAGAACTCTACTGAGAATGTCAAAGATGGCAGTAGAGATGCATTGGCAGAACTTTATACGTAGACACGCACCTGAATCTACACTTAGCTGGAGGCTTGATAGATACAAATGTGTATATAAAGAGGTAAGCAATTTAACATACTTTAATATGTGCACTTTAAACCCCTGCTTTCTTTTTCATAGCAATTTCATTTTTAATGTTTTATATTCCAATTTTCCTTCTTTTAATCTTGCTTTTCTTTCCTATTATGAAATCCTATCTCAAACAGGAGGCCTATTACTGAGCAGGCAAATAGTCCTTTAATTGAAACACTTATGGGATGCACTAGAAAACTATAAAGGGTTTTAAGAAATAGCAAAGATTTCATCGGTTCTTGTGTATTCATGTTGTAACCTAATTCCATATTCTCTCACCGGTGCTGGAGGATGTTGCTAATTTATGGCTGTGATGAGCAATAAAATAATAACAGTAATCGAAAGGTGCAATATTCCTTGTTTAGAGGGCATTTATGGTTATGTATTAAAACTATAAATACTTCAAGAGGTTGCAAAACTGATCTATAGAAAATGAAAGATAAGATCTCACTGCTTTCTAAAAGTGCTTTTCTAGCAGAAATCTCAGCTTGACTTTATGGTTTATAAATATAAACAAAGCAAAAATGAAATGTTCCCTGTGTCTACGCATCTGAAAGGGACCAGTTTACGCCACTAGCATCCAGTCCTGGTGAAGTCTGCGAAGTTCTTTCCCTCTTGTTACGTTCCAACATGAAGAGCAAGCTCCTGACCACTGAAAGCCTCTTCTCTCTGTGTGAGTAGTGCAGCACCACGTCCCCATCAGGAAGCAGAAGGGTCAGCGCTGGAGGCTGAAGAGTGTGGACGGGAAGTGAGAAGAGAGACACCCCAGCGATGTCAAGGATTAGAGCTCCGAAGAAACCAAAGCCAAACTTCTGCTTCTCTTTTTTGCTGCAATCAGGCTCCAGCTGACTTGTCGGTGCTATTCACACCAGAGTGGTCTCTCATCTGCAGCAAACCCAGCAGTCACACCAGAACTGTGCTGAGCCGTCCGCCTGGCATGCCTTCGAGCCAGCACAGTGGCAATTACACATGTGTTGTCTTTCATTTCTGGGGAGGTGGCTCTCCAGGTTCCCTTCTCCATACTCCCGTGATTTCCTATGTGAGCGTGTGTCGAATGTGGCTTCTGAAAGCTGTGCTGTGTTTTGTCTGTTGGAGCCCTAATGGCCAGTTTCAAAAAGAGCATATTTATGAATGAGAGAGACGAACAGAGGAGGTTGAGTAGAGAACATACGTGTTTCAGCTCCTCTGATTCTCAGTCATTGGAAACATAAGTGCTATTTGACTGTACAGGGCCAAAGCATAGTAGTCAGTCTATAAATGTGTTTCAAATATTCAATGCAAGCTTCATTTATTCAGCAAGTGCTTGTTGGCATCTCCTTGGTACAAGGCGCAGTCTCCGGGAACCGAGAACTTAACATTAAACAATTCCTTAAAGCCCCTGCCACCCCAGACTGACACGCTCCTGCCCTGGACAAGTCAGTAAACAGTGTGATGTGGAACAGAGATGAGTGCACTAAGAAGACTCACCTGAGTGTGCCAGGATGCCAGGGAATCGCATTCGAAGCAGGAGGAAATCTAAAGGCATCATAAATGGCCCAACACCCTCCAAGAATATAAGGAGCCACAGTCCCCTGAATTGGGGTTTCTGTTGCGTTTTCTACACCCTGTCTCTTCCTATGGTGAAGAAGTATTAGGAGATCCAGAGCAGACACCCACACACACACACACACACCGCCTCTTACTCTTCCGTGAAGAAAATCCTGGATTCAGCATCAAATAAAGCCCACTGGGACTGAAAAGGGACCACAGACCCAGAGCAGCTACGATACACACCAGAGGGTCCCGCAAGCCTCTGCCGGGTGGCTCACAGCCTGCGGCCTCCTGCAGTTAAGGTTTTAGAAATGACAGAGGGAAAGATTAAAATATTCATGAGAAGAAGATTCATACATATGCTCTATGAGGAGAAAGTGCAAAGAGCTTTTTAAAACAGGGTCTGATGGGCTGCGTGGAAACATTCTCCATTTCCCCTTTGACTTCCATTAGCTCCAAAGCGTCTAGGCAAGCACGACGAAGAGGAAATTGCCTGAGTGTCAGCGTGCTGTGAGTCTAGAGGCCCGAGGACACGTCAGGGCACGCTGGCCCGTCACGGTGGGGACAACTGGAGGCCGCGCTACTGAACAGCATAAATAAACTTCTTCTCCCCCAACGGCAGAAGGAAGGTCTTCCCTAGGAAACTGCAGTCTTGCCTGTTTCTCTCTTTAGCGACAGGTTAATAAAAACTGCCAGTGAACCCTCCTTTCCCCAGTGCCCTGACCTTTCCTAGACCACCCAGACCACGTCGGCCTTCGCTTCCTTGTCGCCGCTACCTGCTGGGCTCTGCCTCTGGGCACCTCCCTGACCCCCGGCGCGGCATGTTCATTCCTCCCCGGCCAGGGAGAGAGAGACCGGGGAGACAGCAGAGAGATTTGTCCTCTGTCTAGGAGTGTCCTTTATTATGTGGCTCTAGGGAAATATTTTCACCACTTTGAACACGTGTGTTCAGGTCTGTTCATGAACAATAAGCTTCTGACCATTGAAGCCTCTTCTCTCTGCGTAAATTGTGCAGCACCACGTCCAGCATTCAGACTCGTGCCCTCTGTGCCCTTCCTTCAAATCCAGTTCTCCGCCCGACTCCCACATCCTTCCCAACTAAGCTGCTCGATACTGATTTCTCCTCCATTGCACACTTACAAGTGTGTCTTGCACCAACAGATTTAACATTTAATGACACTCTGTCCTGGGTCTTTTACTCATTATTGTTTCAAAAGTAGTCACGTCACTCTTCTGCCTCACAGCACACTTTGCACAGCACTCTAGCACGAGCTCCGTGAAAATAAGGCACAGACCATACCAGCTTTCTCTGGAGGTGTCTGGGTTTGTTTTGAGTCAAATGACAGAAAATATTGTTTTGAAATGAAGCAGACAGTTTGAGTCCCTAAACCCAGACAATTAAGTAAAATAGAAACTTCTATTTGTTGTAACATTTCATGCACATTGCTTCATTTGGTAGACATCAGTTCTCATGCATCAAATACGGTAAAACCTTAGGTTGTGAGTGACTTGTTTCACAAGTGTTCCACAAGATGAGCAAACATTACCAATACATTTTAACTTCATAAATGAGAAATTGAGTAGCACAAAATGCCAAATGTCACATGATCACACAGAGCCAATGATTCCTCTCTCTTTCTTTTCCTGTGGAATTGTGGGTGATTGTCTCCCAACAGGAAATGGTCATGGAGGCTCTTGGTTCTAGAGAAGGAAGAGAAGAGGCAGAGAAATTCTTCACTTCGACTGAGATTAGGGAGATGTGTAAAATGTGGGAAATTTTGTAGAAAAAGCACCACCTGATAAAGGCTGTACCCATGTAAATGATGAATCTGTCAATAACAATGTAATGTCAGATTTCTGTGAAGTCCTCAAATGAAGCAAAAGCAAATGTTATTGCATAGGTTCCTGGCTAAAACTCCACAGAAAGAAAAAGATTCTTCTGTGTTGATAGATAGCAAGGATTCCGTTAATGATGGTGAAAGTCATTGTGCACAATAACCCTTCTCTCTCTTGTCTTCCTCAAACCAGCCATGAAAGTTTTAAGGGCAGGACTTGTTTATTTGTCTTTATATTTTATATTATTTTATATTACAGTACTGCATTTTAACATGATGAATATTTTTGAGTTGTGGAGTAAATCATCTAAGTTTTTATTATTTCTTATGGGTAAATTCACTTTGATATATAAGTATTTTGAATTACAAGTATATTTCTGGAACAGATTATGTTCTCAAACCAAGATTTTGCTGCATATTCTTTTTTTCTGGTTCTGTGGATTGAACTCAGGACCTTGCACTTGTAAGGCAGGCATGGACCATTGAGCTAAATCCCCAACCTCTGTATATTCATTTTATGATAAAGATACTGTAGTTAATAACCAGAGCAAGAGTAATACAACCAACTAGGATGACTTTATTATGTTAAGAAGGCAAATCTAGAGATTCAGCCTTAAGCCTAGCCTTTCTGTTTGCGTGAGCCTGCCTCTTCCCTCAGCCTCCTGACTTCCTGTAGGTAAACACTGGCTTTACCTTTTTCTGGTTCTCTAATTTCCATACTCTAAATAGTGTTTCTGAAGCTAGTGCATTTGAATTGAAAACAAAGAATATTTAGGATTTCCCATTGCTTCAGGGTCCTCGCAGATTCATTTTTGACTTGCTCACTAGAAACAGGTACCCACAACAGCAAAGTGTTCCCCATTTTTATATATAGAAGGCCATTTGCTTGGCATCTCTGGGCTCCTAATTTTAGAATTCTCCTAGAGAATCCCACTTTCTCTTACAGCCAAGGTTTTCTATTTCCTTCTCATTCTATGTTGGCTGCACCTCTGAGATGCTAAGCCAATAAGGACAGTCAGTGATTTAACACGAGAGAAATGTGTTTGCAGAATAGTGGTTTCAAAGAAGACACAAGCCTAGGCCTATTTCAAGAGAGACAGCCACAAAGTGCCAGTTGTGTGGAGGCAACAGGTGATAAAGTTAGAATCCACCCCGTGCCGCATGTATTTTTCTGCACATTATTCTGCAAGATATAGTTTCCTAAAAACGTTTCCCAAAGGATGAGGAACAAACTGAAGATATATCTATTAACTATTGTGGAGTAAAAACCACATAGAACACGACCAGAGAAAAGCAAAAACCAGTGCAAAATCAAAGTTGAGAAGAAAGTTCCACTCATGGATTAAAGCAGCTACAAAGTCACCTTCCAAGGAACCTAAATTCAGGAATATATGGAGAATCACAGCCGTGTTGCCATCAAACTACAATAGTCACAATTATTTACATTCCTCCTACTTTTTCTTACAGCGCTTTCACTGGCCTCCTCTGGGTCACACAGTTCACACTGGGTTTGGATGAAGCTTTTTAAAACAGAGGCGGGTGGGATGGACAAACCCTGACCCTTGAACATCAAAGGCGCCATGGTGAATACGAATATGATGAGAATGGCCAGGAACCGGCCAAAGTGTACATGTGCTGCATGGGGCTTCTACGTGACCTGGAGAGGCACTTCCGCTCTCTGAAGGAGGCTGTGCATCAGCGAGAGGGGTGCTGCTCTGTCTCCCTAACAGAGTGGGTAGAAGAAAAGGCCAAAGCACTATGTCTTTGATATGAAAATGGGAGCCACAGAACAGAGAAGGGGACAATGCAAGGTTTATCTTGAGCAAGCACCCTCCAGCCAGCCCAGAACACAAGCTGAAGCTGATCGTCAGTAACTGGATTCAAGGAAACTCCTCCTGCACTTATGCCAAAACAATGCTGCACAGTACCAAGCACCACAATAACAGAAAGCCCCTGGGTTTGCACTCTTCTTCGGGCTTGCAGTGCTGCAGGTCTGTGAAGGCTCTCCTGGGCCCGCCGAGGGAATTCTGGCCTGCTGCGGTCCTGTGTCCACGCTCCGCTGGCAGGTCAGGCGGATGCTGGCTGGTCCAGGACAGCCTGATGTGGGATGACCACCACAGGCAGGCTCTGCTCCTCTGGGGGGCTTGCATGGCCTCTTCTTGGGTGTCTGCCCAGGAGAAGGCTCTTGGAGTTTCGGGGCATTGCCTGCGGTTGGCTCACCTAATCACTTCTGCTGCAGTGAGATCTCCAAAACAAATCACAAGGCCAAGTCACATTGAGGGAATAGGAAAGCTGACTTCACTGCTTAACTGCATGGATTTTCTGTCATCTACCTGCTCTAGTGTTTCTTTTGCTCACTTTTAAACAGGATGGGAATGTTGCTAAAGTTCGTAAGAAGTGCACCGAGATAGGAGGACCCCCTCTCCATGCAAACACACACACTATCCCCAGGGTAAACCCAAGAGCCATGGAAATATTGGACCAAAGAGCCACTCCGAGGGACCCAAGGAACTCACCTCCAGGGTGAGAAGCAGAGAAATATTTTCTCAGAGGATTTCAGGATCACTGTGGACTGGGACGGGTTAGACTCTGCACACCAGGTCTCCTGTTCCGGGGAGCACGTAGGCAGATTTCACCTGCCTTTTATTGTTGTTTTCTCTCCAACAAGCAAACACATTTTGCCTCCACTGAGACACAGTGAAAGAAATTTCCAAGCAAATTTGCTGTCTAATGCGTCCAAGGAAGGCACTGAGAGCCAGAAGCGTCCTCCTGAGCCCTGGTCTCCATACTTCTTCCAAGACGCAGAGTGAGTGCGCAGTCCTGTCCCGGGTTGGAACTCAGGGAGAAGGTGAAAATAGTACCAGAGGGGCCGCAAGGCGACCATCTCATCGGGCAGGAGGTGGTGACTTTGAAACCTGACCGGATGGCTTCTGAAGACACAGGAAGGACAGGGTGAAACTACATGACAGTGCTTTAAACACAAGCCCCCGAGGACTCTTCAGTGTCTCAGAAACTGCTAATGGGAAACACACTTGCATTTATTATTAAACTACCTGATTCCTTGCGTGGTCATGGCTGGACCTACCTCTGTATTTACATTTAGAAAATACTCAGTGGTTCCAGCACCTGCCTAGCAAGCACAAGGTCCCTGGTTCGATCCCCGGTAACCACATACAACAATACTGGGTGTGGTGACTCACTCCCATCAGTACCACATACCACGGTGTTGGGCTTGGTGGCTCAAACCTGTAATCCCAGTGCTTGGAAGGCAGAGGCAGGAGGATTGCTGAGTTCGAGGCTTGCCTGGGCTATGTAGTGAGCTCAGGACCAGACTGAACTACAAAGCAAGACCCTGTCCCAATAGATCAATCAATCAATCAATCACTGGCTCAGACCTATTTGTTCTCTCAAGGGAGAGGAAAGAGATTTCAGGAAACAACTTGAGCCCTAAGATATAAACACACGTTGACTCCATTCACATGCGGCAGTTCACACCTACTTTGTGTCAGTATCAAGTCTAAACAAGCATCATGGATCAACCCTCACACTGTGGCGCTGAGTGTGGTGTGGCTAGTGATTGCCAAACAGGTATTCACACGGGTATCCAGGTGTGGAGTCTAATTCAGCAGGAAGACTGCAGAGTCCCGTGAGAGACGTGGTCCAATTTGAATCTAAGGGAAGCAGAGAATGAGGAGGGGGACTCTGAAGCCCAGGTGACAGCATGCGTAAGGACCTGGGGCAGCACACTGAGAACGATGGAAGGAAAACTGGTGACTAAGTGAGCGGATTAATACCAGAGGGCAGGCGGCTGCCAGAGTGTGGGCCACAGGCACCACACCAGGAAGCTCAACTTCTAACGTGAGTGCAGTGAGAATGCACCGAAGCATTTTGGGCCAGGACGCACTCCATCACTTAGAATGGGTTGGGAAGGGCTCACCTTGAAAGACTAAGAGGAGAAAGGCAAGCAGTGGACAAGCAGATCCGCAACTGGCACAGATCTTTGTTGTATGGAGATGAAGCCATTTTACCATTCATGGCACCTTCCTCTGCATGGGAGTAACTGTTACAGAGACTCTATGCCCCCAGACCCTGGCGTGCCCAAAGTGTCTCCCATACAGAGATCTCCAGCCAGTACTCCCCTGTCCTATCCGGCACAGGGTCTCCCAGGTCTCTTCCGGCCACCCTGGAAGAAAGGGACTGGGGACACATGAAGTCATGACTCCAAGCACTTCTGAGTTAACAGGATCCTAATTGGATTAAAAATTTTAAATTTACATGGAAATGGACCCAGCACATTTAGACACCGTACAAGTGGGCTTAATAAGTCTGGCACTTGTTAAAAGGTTTCTCATCTGCTGTGCTTTGAATAGAATTTGTTCCCTCTGAAATTCATGTTGAAATTTAAATGCCATTATGTGATATTAAGAAATGGGGCCAGGTGGGGACTTGAGAGATGATTAGGGCTCTGGCTTTTAGAAGGATTACTTCACTGCTGTAATTAATGGATTGATAGAATATCTCTAGTTGAGTTTACAGGAAAAGCCTCTGTCACCACTGTCTCTCTCTCCATGACGAGCATCATGCTGCCTCGTGAGTCTGGGAGCAAGAAGGTCATTGTCAAATGCGGCCTCTTGATCTTGGACCAGAACCATAAACCCAAATTAACCTGTATCTTGATAACTTATGGAGCTGTAGTATGATACAACTGGTGATAGAAACACTCAGATATATGTTACCCAGCTGACGTAGGACCAGTGTGCTGATGGAGCCCTGTTCCAAGTCACTGAATTTTCCTGTGCTTTAAAAAATATGGCCACCCTGGTGCCATGACATTTCTTGGAAGCCTTCATTGTTTTAGATTTCTCTGGGGGAAACACAAGTTATACTTGCACAAATACAGCAGAAATAACTAAAAAAAAAAAAAAAAGACATAGAATATTCTATGTATTTTTTTGCTAACATAAGCCAAGAAAATTAAATTTTATTCCCTGATTACACCCACCTCAAAAATAAGCACTTGCAAAGAAATGGCTCAGACCCACATGTTTTGTGATTAACCTAATTCTGGTTTCTTTGTGTGGCCACCGTCATCTGATATTCCGTCCCTAAGTAAAGCAGAATGTGCCACTCTGGGGATGATATGAAATTAGAGGTGAGGAACATGTGACTCCTGAGGGAAAGATGAAGGAGGTTGTAACTCAATTTATTTATTTATTTATTTATTTATTTTTAAAACAGTTGTTATTTGAGTAAATTTGCAGCAGTCAATAGTGCGTTCCTGTAAGGCTCCTTCAGCCCTCGGTGGCCTTTAATTTCATTTGCATATTGGAAATTCAGCACTTTTCCTTGCTCTAATCAAACAAACAAAACATAAAACACAGGAAAAGCTAGTTTCCTGTAGCAAGGGTGTTTTAGACATGAGATGAGTAGAATATTGCCAGAAACCAGAGGGCACAATAAGATCGTGCTAATTAAGAACACATCACCAGGCCAGAGATTCAGCTCAGTGGTTCCAGCGCCTGCCTCACAAGTGCAAGGTCCTGAGTTCGATCCCCAGTAACCATATACAATACTGGGCGTGGAGACTCACACCCACCAGCAATCAATACCACATGCCACAGTGCTGGGCGTGGTGGCTCATGCCTGTCATCCCAGCACTCGGGAGGCAGAGACAGGAGGATTGCTGAGTTTGAGGTTTGCCTGGGCTACATAGTGAGCTGAGGGCCAGCCTGAACTACCAAGCAAGACCCTGTCTCAAAAAAAAAAAAAAAAAAAAAAGAACACATCACCATCCTGGGCCAACACCTCAGCTTTGGAGAAAGTCAGAAAACCTCGGCCAGTGTGGAGATGTTTACCTTGCTGTTAGATCATTACTCATCTTGAACATACTTTGAGTATCTTTTTACATAGAAACTTCCTCTTCTTTAAAATGATGTCTCTCTTTTTTCTCCATTCTTTTCGTTGCTGAGGGTATCTTCCTCTCACTTCATGAGGAAGCCTCTCTCTTTTCAACTCCCAGCTCTGATGTCGCCTTGATGGGCGTGGGGAGCCCAGGATGCTGTTTGCTCTCAGACAGTCCCAGAAGTGTATTGTCATCTAGAAGAAGAAGAACAAGAAGGCGAAGGAGAAGAGGAAGAGGAAGAGGAAGAGGAAGGGGAAGGGGAAGGGGAAGAGGAAGAAGAAGAAGAGCTCCATTTTCCTTTCAGCATCAGATGGAGATTTCTTTCTTTACAGGAAGCAAATGGCAGCACGTTCCTCTGTTGGGTATTTGGAGAACACCTCTAGAAAGAAATGCCCTGTCTCTGCACTGAGTGAGAATGTGACAATGTCTGATCAAGTCTGTGTAGTGGGTCTTGATATGAAACCACAGTATGTATGATACCCTTGTCCTGGTAAAGCAAACCTGCACCCTAATGGAAACCATCTGAAGCCCTCAATTCTGCCACTAGAGTTAAAGTGTCTTCGCGCTTCTGTGTTGAAGAGTGACCAGGTGTCCTGCAGACACCAGATTCCACCAGAACTATTCACAGTGCTAGAGAGAGCTGCTGGTCCACAGTTCCTGCATACTCCATAGCATTGTATTTGGTGGACAATAAAATAAAAGCACAGCCGCTTGAAGGTCCTTTGCTTCTTTATGACCAAAATATTAAGAATACAGTCTAAGAGGGCCTGAGATTTAGCTCAGTGGTTCCGGCGCCTGCCTCACAAACGCAAGGTCCTGAGTTCTATCCCAGTAACCACATACAATATTGGGCATGGTGACTCACGCCCACCAGCCATCAATCCCACATACCACAGTGCTGGGCATGGTGGCTCACGCCTGTAATCCCAGCACTCAGGAGGCAGAGGCAAGAGGATTGCTGAGTTTGAGGCTTGCATGGGCTACATAGTAAACTCAGGGCCAGCCTGAACTACAAAGCGAGACCCTGTCTCAAAAACAAAACAACACAAACAAACAAAAAAAAACATTGCTTGTTCATGCCATTACCCTTCACGTTGATCAAAAGCAGGAACTGACTTATTTTTCAGTGTATCACAACTCCTGGGGACCTGGTATGTGATAGCCACACAGGGAACCCTTGGGCATTGGGCGTGTAGTACCTTGGACAGCAACTGATTCCTCCTGCGACCTTGACACTTCTGCATAGGGTTCTGTTATCTGCTTCCTAAAGTGGGAAAATTGTAATTGATGATTTTTAAGATCCCTTGGAGTTCTAAAGTTCTCAATTTATTCTATTTTTTTAAACACCAGAAAAGCTACATAGTTCTGAGCAATTTCAAAAAAATGAATGGTGAGCAAGAGAAATCAGTTGGTTATACCTTTTGTGAAGAAGTTACAAACCACCTTGAAACAATTACTGTGCTGAGGAAATTCTCCCTACAGTTTTTCTTAATTCCAGTCTCAGTGATCTGTCTTTGAGTCATATTTGCTGAAGATGAATGGAAAATGGCTCCTGTATAGTTGTTAAATCAAGGAATAGGAGTTGAAGTTCCACTTGCTGTGTCAGCCCCAGGTAACCAGGTCTTACAAGGTGCAAGGACACTGTTATTATAATCAGGTACCATAACCCAGATAATCGTCCTGGGTAGTCCCCCATTTTCTCCTCCACTCTCTGAATCCAGTGGGCCGAGCTCAGTGGAGGAAGACAAGACACGGATACAAGCTAAGACAGGCAGCTGCAGGAACATGTGCAGTGCCTCTCTCCACATGTGTCCTGGGATGTCTGCACAGGATCATCGCCCCAGAGGGAAGAGAAGACGCAGTTACACCCTGAGCCTCCTTCAGTGCCTCTTTGCACTATTTATTCCTCCTGGATTCTATGCAAGATGCAGTAGTTAGTCCAGAGGGCAGAAGTTTCTAATTAATGAGGTCCAGTCTTTCCCTGAGGGGGTGAATGGGCTAAATAACCTCTAAATTCTCTCCCAATTTTCTTTCCAATCCCTAGGCTGTCTTATGTGTGTGTTATAGCATCTTTTTAAACAGGAATGTTCCAATAATATGATTAGATGTATTTAATTGAATATTTACAAAGGTCCCAATTTTGAGTGACTTCAGAAGTTAAGTGGATAAGTGGTTGAATGAAAGAGCCAGGCAAAAACAGACCATGGAGCGCCTGCTCTGACTGACAGTCCTGACACTGCCCGACAGCGCATCCACGGCCGAGCTACACCAGCCCTGGCCAGGGAGACTGTCCGGACCTCTCAGAGCATCCAACAGTAAACACTGAAGGGCCACACGCCAAGCGTAGGAGCAGACACCAGATCCAGAGTCATGCAGGATGTCGGCCTGAAGGGCAAGGTGTGCACACAGACTCACTTCTCAGTTTTCATTCAAAGCAGCATCAATACTTTAAAAAATAATATAAAGCAAATAGTGTACCCTAGCTGCAAGGTTTTTAAAAGAAAGGGAACTTTGGCTGGGGATTTAGCTCAGATGATACTGCACCAACCTCGCATGCACAAGGGCCTGATTTCAATGCCCGGTACCACAAAAGAAAGAAAGAAAGAAAAAAGAAAAGAAAAATGAGAGGGAACTTTCAGTTTGAGGATGGTAACATAAAACAGGATTTTCTTTCTTTCTCCTCAGAAATTATCCCCAGATAGTGAAAGTGGGAAATACAGATATAAATACACTTTTAGATGAAACAAAGCACCGTCTCCAGCAGAGAAGACCAAGGTGGGCACAAACACGGCGATGAGAGATGCTGCTGTGGCCTTGGATCTCGGACAAAGCGCGGACACCACGTCATGGAAATGAAGAACGGATTTGGAGGTGCAGCCTGAGTCCCCACAGCAGTGGAGAGACTGGGGGCCGCGGGCTGTCACCAGGCCACAGTCTGGGCTCAAGAGCAGAGAGGAAGGCTGTGGAAGAGGCTACAGAACTAGCCTAGATTTTCCGCACTCTGTGTCAGAGGAGTGGGCTTTGAGATGGGAAACTTCACGGATGTGTGGTGATTCTGTGACCGGAAAGAGATCAAGAAGGACTTATACATAGGGTCTTGGTCACAAGGACAGTCTTGGCCCTGATTTCTCCCAAAGTAAACGTCCAGCAATACCTCATTTAGAAAGAAAATAACCTTTTTGGAAAAGAAGAGTTCAAAAGAAACTGAAAAGTATGATCAAATGCTCTGTTTAAACAAAAACGAGGAGGCTGGAGATGCCACTCGGAGGCTGGGAATTTGCCACACCCATACTAGGCTCTTATTTCTATCCCAGCACCATCCAAACAGAACGATAAACTTAAAGTCAACATTACTACGAAACACATGCACACTGGTGTACACACACACTCAGTGCAAGAACTCAAGACAACAGAGAGAGAAGAGACTTGATCTAACACAACCTGGCTCAAACACTGTCAAGGGGAAAAGCTTCCTCACAGAAAGGAATCGAAGTCAGAACGAGGACAAATGTATTGAATACTTCATTTTAAAACAAAATAAAATGTTTAAACTGTTGGCTAACTAAACGATAATGAAAGAAAGAATGTTTAGGGCCGGAGGGTTAGCTCAGTGGTTCCGGCGCCTGCCTCGCAAGCGTAAGGACCTGAGTTCGATCCCCGGTTACCACATATAATGCTGGGCGTGGTGGCTCACGCCTGTAATCCCAGCACTTGGGAGGCAGAGACAGGAGGATTGCTGAGTTCGCGGCGGCTTGCCTGGGCACCATAGTGAGCTCAGGGCCAGCC
>PVIC010004707.1:0-10543 GCA_004025085.1 Thryonomys swinderianus | reverse complement strand
AAAAAAGAAAGAATGTTCAATTGTTCCACACAAGCAATGATTCAGGGCCTGACCAGAGTCACAGGGAGAGTTAAAAGGAATTACAAATAAACTCGAAAACATGGACAAAGGAAAAATACACTAGAAAATGTACTGGAAACATTAAACAGACCCGTTACTATAAATTAAATAGGCACATTGCTAACATCTTCTCTCTTCCACCCAGCAAAACCATAAAATCTAGCCTTGGAAATTCTACCCAGCCTTTACAGAGAAGAAATAAACTTATTTTAACCTCTCCCAAGTGTGGGCAGAGTGGTGAGGGCATTGGGAGGAAGGAAGGAAGGCTTCCAAATTCTTGGGGTGGTCTTTGTATGAAACTTTACCTCAAGCCTGCTAAGGACTGTACTAGTACATAAGCATACAGATGCATCCCATGTACACTCCGGTGCAAAATCTTAACTTGATTAAGAATGTGAATCACTCTGACAAAGTGTTTTATTCCAGAAACAGAATGATAGTCCTCAGGAGCCCTGCTAAGCTAGTTCACAACTGTTAACAAGCAAAGGAGACTTTCAGATCAACTTTACCACAGGTACTGAAAAAGGGCAGTTCATGTTTTAAATTTAGGGGCTCTTTTTTAGAAAAGGGAAAAATAAAGCAAGATCCATAATATTAAAATAAATAGAATTTCTTTAATGTGAAAATATATGTCAACTGCAAGCCAGACTAAGGCTTAATAAACAAAGCCTAGGAATGTTAGTAGTCAGGAAGCATTAAAGTCAGGAACAGGGTTAGTACTTCCTCTGGGGTAGAAGCCAGAGGGGTCCCACAGAGGAAAATGAGGGACTTGTAACTCAAAACTTGTGAAGTTTGCATGTGTGTAAGTAAGAACTACCATAAACAAGAGAATTCTGTGTGATGGAAAGGGTTGTTTCTCTAACAATAACAACTAACAATAAAAGATACAATTTTCAGTTGATTTTGAAAATATAAAATACCTGGCAATAAACAAGAAGTGAGTGTGCATGGTGTGTGTGTGTGTGTGTGTGTGAGCACATGCACTAGATATACCACTGAGAATGAGATGAAAGAACTCAACAACACAAAAATACCACTTACTCCTGAGCTCAACTTTTATGAGAGGATCCAAATAAAAATGACCAAATGAAAAAAGATTTTTTTCAAACAAATTGATTTTCAAATGCAAATGGAAAAGCAAACAAAGAAAAGAAAGAAGTTTTTCAAATATGCAAGATGGAGAAAGACATGCTAACATTACCAGATATTAAAATATACTTCCAGATTGCAATAATAAAATTCTGGCTATAATAAAATTCTGGCTATAGTATGTGGATAGACTGGCAGTCAACAGTTTGGAGTTGGAAGCCTAGAAATAGGCCAAAACAACTCATGTGAATTTAGCTTAGGATAAATTTCCATTTCAGATCAGTTGGAAAAGATAGATTATTCAATGAATTTGTAGGAAATCTGGGTCACCATCTGGAAAAATTTAAATTGGATTCATCATTAAGTCTTATACCAGAATAAATTTTTAAAAAGATGAAAGATATAAGAGTAAGAAAATTAAATCATAGAAATACTAGAAGAAAGCAATAGAAAAATAACAAACCAGGATGCCTTTCTAAACATGCCATAAATCTCAGAAACTACAAGGAAAAGTTGATAAAGTAGAAAATCTATTCAGGACAAAAGAATAACAACCAATTCAAAGTTATCAATGGACAGAAGATTAATATCCCTAGTACATGAAGAATTCACCCTTAACCCTGGCACTCTGGAGGCTGAGGTGGCAGGATCAGAAGTTCAATTCACACCTAGAAAACTTAGCAAGGCCCTTTCTCACAATGTGAAATGCAAAAGTAAAAATAAACAGAGTCTGGAGGTGTGGGTGTAGTGTGGATGTCCTAGTTTAATCTCAAAATTCCCAGTCACATGCACACACACAGAGAAAGAGAGAAAAAGACGGGGGGGGGGGGGACAGGGAATTTGAATAACCCAGTAGCAAAAGGCAAATATTTCAATAAAATATGGAGAAGATTCAGAAACATAATTTGGAGCAAAGAAGACACAATTGGTCACTAAGTATCTGAAAGGTTACTCAAATTTCTCTTATACTAAGAAAGATGGATATGGGCTGGAGATTTAGCTCAGTGGTTCCAGCACCTGCCTCACAAGTGCAAGGTCCTGAGTTCGATCCCGGTAGCCACATATAATGCTGGGCATGGTGACTCACGCCCACCATCAATCAGTACCACATACCACAGTGCCAGGCATGGTGGCTCACACCTGTCGTCCCAGCACTAGGGAGACAGAGACAGGAGAATTCTGAGTTCCACGCTTGCCTGGGCTACATAGTGAGCTCAGGGCCAGCCAGAACTACAAAGTGAGACCCTGTCTCAAAAAAAAGAAAGATGGAAATAAAGATACAAATGATATATTATATTTTTTCTTAATATACTGTCAGAGATACTCAGATTTGCTACCCTCCTACCCTGGTGGAAGAGAATGGTGGGAAGCAGACTTTCAGTCTTGTGTGAATGTAAATTGCATTATCTATTTGGTAATATTAGACATTTGTTATTTCACTAATGGTCATTTATTTTTCTGAAGATATACTTGAGTATACTTTGAGTAAAATGATAAGAATGTTGTTTATTCACTGAAGATTATTTGAAATAGTAAATAATTAAGTAAATGTTCAATGTTTATCAGTAGGAAATTGGTGAAGTAAATTATGTAGCACCTACAACATGGAATATTATGTTGCCATAAAGAAAAACAAGAAACTCTTCTTGCACTGATAAGAAATTTGTACAATTTATTAGTAAGTGAAAAAAATGAATTGAAGTGTAACTTGTACAACATACTGTCATTTATGTGATAAAGGTACATGCACACATGCCATGTAAACATATGTATATATGTGCAAATCCTGTGTGGATGGGGTCTCCGGAAGAAGTCACAAAGACTATAAACACTATCTTATAAGTGGTTCAAGTAGAGAGAATATATTATTTATGAAAATATATTCAAAATATTAAGAGAAAAATCAGAATAAGCTAAAGTTATTCAATTTTCATCTTATTTCAGTGGTTCTTACTTTCAGAAAGAGTGCTTTGGTAAATATTATTTTTAAATTTTTATTTAGTGGTTTTGATTTTCACAATACAAGAAGATGGCTGTCAAAAAAGATTCTGATTTATGGGTCTGGGATGTCTGCACATGATTTTGATATTTTTAGAACACTGGAATAAATGAGAAAGATCATAGAAGGTACATAAAAAGTTGGTACATGTAAAGAAGGACAAAAGTGGCCCCTGTACCTCCATTAGCAGTATCAACATGCATGAGCACGTTCACAGATGACAGAGATGGGCACATTTAGCTATCGACGAAGATGGCATAGAATATGAGGAAAACTCAGACACCTCAGAAGAACTGTGGAAACAGCTGTTGCTGAATAGTCAAGGAATGTAAAAAACTGAAAGTTAATTATATGCTTTTTATAGCAATTTGAAATGGACCCAGTGATCTGATTCCATCGTTTCAAAAACACGGACCTATTTTTTCCAGCACTGCAGGGCGGGGCTGTGAGCACACGACAGCCCCTGGCCAGGAGCAGCCGGCCCGGAACTGCTCTCGCAAAGCTCCCCGCCCAGGGCCGCCCTGAGCGCTGCGCTCCAGCCTGAGAGTGACTCCAGGCAGACGGCTCCGCTTCGCTCGTACAGTCCCCCGAGTTCTACCTGCTGAGGGTGATTTGCTCAAGGTCACTGTGCAGCAGAAAGGATTTGAAAGTGCCCAGGCTCCGTGTCTGTCTCACTGCTGCACGTCTGTCTGGCTGGCTGTCCTGTGCAGTGTTTCCGGGAGCCGGGGAGGAAGGCTGCCTGGTGGGCCCAGGACGCCAGTGAGGAGGCGCCCGTCCGATCACCCTCGCTTTAAGCCCCAGTAGGTTTCACAAACACAGCCTTCCTCTAATTGTGTCTTCTGTGTGAGCAGTCATTTCTTTGGTGTGCAAGTGCAAGTGTGTGTGTGTAATGATGTTATCTATATGCCACCAGGACACCTGCACATTTGCATATTGGGAAAAACTGAATAAAACATGAGGCATTTTATTCCAACGGGATGCGAGATTCTCCAAGGATGTTTACGAATGTGCTCGAGTCCCTCCAAATCAATCAACCCCTGAATCAACAAACGTTCTTTGATCCCCTGGTTTGTGCCTGGCACCAGGACAAAAGCTGGAGGGAAACACCCCGGGAGGACAGAGTCGCACCCTCCACTGCCTCGGAATCCTTGATCAGAGGGCACCGCGAGGCGTGTGGTGATCTCCAAGCTGCCCGCAGAGCGCTACGTTCTCTGGGTCCCCCGGGTTCCAGGTGGACGGAGAGGAGGAAGGGTAAGAGACCCGGACTCGGCCAGCCGCCGCCTCAGCACAGGTGATCCTACCCCTCGCTGCAGTCCTCGGCCTTTTCCACAGACAGACCCTCCTCCTGCCACCTGCTACCCTCCTGCTCTTCTGCAGGTGACCCTGCCCGGCAGGTAGAATGTCTAACAGGTGACTTGCACTGTCCCTTTCCCGTCCTCACTAACCTACACTGGCTTCCTCTTGCTTTCCAACTGTGCCTCTCCCTCTCCCACCACCTCGCCGCCTCCTGTCCTCACTCAGGACTCTCCTGGTACCGCCTCATCTTCCCGAGCTCCCGAGCTGCCCTGCTGTGGCGCTGGCACCCGAGAGCCCTTTCCCTGGCCAGTCCGTGCCTCGCTGGCCCCAGCCCAGCACTCGGATTCCGTCTCAGACACCCACACTAGGAAGGCCTCTTCCTCGCTGGGCCCCCCGCTGCTCGCTTGCTTCCTGCACTCGAGGAGCTGAGGTGCCCTTTCCGGGAGTGGTATCGCCCTTTGTGATTACTCGTGCACGTGTCTGCCTGTCACTCTCTGGCGCCCCAACCAGAATGTAAGAGCTCTGTGGAAGCGCAGCCTCAGCTGCCTTGCTTATTGCGCTGTATGTAGTTCCTCCAACAGCATGTAGCAAGTATTTAACAAATAGTTATCGAATGAGAACAAATGCGAAGCCTCAGAATTGAGCTTTTATGGCTCCCACTATCATGTGCATCCTTTATGCCCAATGACTCTTTGGAGATTACCCATAATCGCCTCACTTCTACGCTTCCTTTCCTGCCAGCCCCGCCCCCTGTTAAACCAGGCCATCACTTGCCTTGGGGAGAGTAGCATTATTGGTGCACTGATGCAAAGGGAATAAAAGGTAACCGTAAGTTCTGGGCTTTGGGTGTTTCTAAACAGATCTTTTTAGAATTATGGTTTCTGATCTGCAAGACCCAGACCCTTTTCAGCATCACAGGAAAAGTCCTGAGGGAATTATGCCATGCAATGCATTCAAGCAGCTGGGAAAGGCAGGGACGAAGTGGTGCTGTCCAACCCCAGAGCCACAGTGAAGGGGTGGGGTGGCAGAGGGAGCAGCCTGGCAATGTGGGCCTGGCATGGTGGGGTCAGACTAAAGGATCACTGGCAGGGCACCCACGGTTCTGCCACCTCCCACTGGGTGCAGCACAAAGGAGCAGCAGGTCGCAAATGAAAGAGTCAGAGTTCACTGACCTGGGGAAGCCCAAGTAGCCAGAGCAGGCAGGGGTCCCACATGCCAGCAGGAGTGGCAGAGGAAAGGTGCCTCAAAAGTTGGCTCTGAAATCACCTTCCATGTTTCTGTAGGAGCAGAAGGAAGGAGACAGGCTGCTGTGGGCTCTGGGAGAGAACTGAAAACGGCCGAGAGACTAAAGGCCCATGAGAGGATTGGGCCACAGCGGGAACTCTGATCCCGAGAACAAAGCTAATGGCCAGGGACAGAGGCCAGCAGGTGCTGGCGGAGAGCAGGGCAGGAAGCGTCACAGGCACGTCTGTCCTTTGTGCTCGGGAGCCCTGGAACCGCCCCAAGGGCAAGAGGTGCTCTGGATGAAGAACACAGCGGAGGGATTCTTAATAGGGTTGTATTTATACCCACAACGTTTCATTCTAACTTCGTAGATTATACTAAAATATCCAGATTGTTGTTGTTGGTGTTGTTTTGTTATTGGCTAGAAATGGAACTTGTTGTAAAAATTAAAAGTTCAAAGAAAGAAATTTCCATATTTTCACACTTGAGCTGGTGATATGGAATTTTTACCCACAGCACATACTGGAAAGATGTTCAAAGCTTCAGAGGCAATGTGGCTTTGAAGTGAGGGGCTCTGAAATAAATCCCCCGACACTGTCACAGCAAAGGGCAGCTTTGTCCCTGTCTCATCCTTCAGAGTGGGCTGAGGCAGGAGAGGCACCTCCTTTGGCACAGGCTACAGACCCAGGGGCAGACAGCAGGGGTTCAATCTCTCCTCTACTGCTTATAAAGTGGTATCAGCAACAAAACATCAAAACTTCCAGGACTTCACTTATCTTGCAATGCTACCTTCCAAATCCAGTTGGGGTTTTAGATAACACAACGTATGTAACTGGTCAGGACATCTCCCATTTGTTACTAGGAGCCCCAGCAGGAATTGCTATTGCCTTCACAAGTGGGAGTCATCTTTATTTTAACCAAACTTGGTATGCTCTTTTATGCCCCCATATTTTATATTTTGTTTATTAATTTCCTGTCATAAGAAGCAGTACTTCTGTTCAGTATGGGAATTAATGAGAAGGAAATTAGCAGCCAACCTGGAAGACGTACTGTTTCCAATTGTGAATTACCAGAAGGGACGTCAACTACCATCAGCTATAAACTATAACCCTTGTTTCCATGCATTTAATTTAACCTACTCCTTGAGGAAGAACAAACAACAGTAATAAAGCAACTCATTCCATTTTCCTTAGTAACATCCACTTATAAGAATTTGTTCTAGAAATGTATGCTACCTTTCTAGACACCAAGTTCTAGAATTTGAGGAAGACTTAGAGGTCTCCAGGCTTAACACATTTTATATAAGACAAAGCGGAAGCTTGAGGCAGAAGTGAAATGTTTTGGGGTAGCTAGTTATTCGTAGGGTTAAGATACAGTCTCTGCTAGGCAGCTCTGCCAGCATAACCAATCTCTCCAAAACTCTGGGGTTTGGACCAGGGATTTAACTCAATTGGTACTGCGCCTACTTTGGAAGAACAAGGGCCCAAATTCAAACCCCAGTACTGGGGTGGGGTGGGGGGGACTCAGGTTTAAAACATCAAGAATTTGTCTTTTGCCCACGGGCCACCGAGTTAACTGCTTAAGCTCTTCTCTGCCAGGCTGTGCCGGGCTTGGCTGACTTACCTGGGTTCACCCCGCTCTGCGTCCCTGTGTCTCATCAGAGCAGGCACACAGTGCAGACGGGCACATGGACCACCTGCTGGAGATCTCCGCTCAGGACTCAAGACTCCACAGGTCAGCAGACTCAGCCCCCGACCAGCTCCATCTGCTCTCGTGGCAGATACTTCCAGTGCGTGCAGCCCAAGGTGTGTAGTTACAGTTCTAACAAAAGTGAGGCTCAGGAGCCAGCAGCACCTGTGTCTGCCTCCAGGCCCTTTCTTGCGCAGACAAGCTTCCCCTCCTCCATCACATCCCGAGGCCCGTGGGATCTAGGGAGCTAATCACTCACTTAAAACTGTTTGAGGCTGAACTGCGTAAGTTCAGCCCAGGCCGCAAGTTACTGACATGACATTTAGAAAAGACAACCAAAGAAATATAGACACGGTCACCCAGAAATGAAAGATAAAAAATAATAACAGTTCATCAACTGAGAATATTTCCCCCCTCTGTCTACCAAACTAAAACTCTCAGTGAGTTTTCCCCTCAGCAAAAGAGAACTGATAGTTCCCGTCCCATCAATTGTTTTTAATTAAAAATGTATTGTGGTTCTCACAAAAAGAGCTCAGTGAGCTACACTTTCTGACTGACAGCTATGGAAGGATGTGCTAAGATATTTAAGGCTTCAGTGATAAGCATGCAAAGAAGGGCCTTCCTGCCGGATCTGGGCACCTTACTGCAGCAGACATAGACACCGATCTCTCCACAAAGCGGATTTTCATCTGTCAGACCAGGCAGCACCAAGTTAGTCCAAGTCCAGACAACCTGACTGCCCTTGGTAATTTGGGTTAAAATCCAAATGCGGAGCCAAACCCTGGTGGCACACAGCAAAGAAGAAATCTGGGCCCCAAATTCCTCTGTGGAGAGTGGCTCTACCTGGGTCTCATCTCGTGCTATATGCTATACCGAAAGCACACCCAGGATGGAGACAGGGCCTCTGCGGTTGGATCACGGCTTGCACAGCTACGTGAGCATGGGCAAATCGCAACATCTCTGAAGACCTCTGGGAATTGAGGACACTAAAGGTGACTCAGTGTCGTTTGCAGGACACTCATGCACCAGTGGAGCAAGAATGACCACGCACAGCTGCCTTGGCTGTTACATTCTCGATTCCATGGTGACCTTGAGGATTGCATGGTTAACCATTTAAAGAAGGAACACAAACCTCTGGACACAGAATAGGGCTTTTCTAGGATCTTAAATGTCCCTCCTGTTTCCCAGCAAGAGCTTTGCATTTCAAGAGGCCCAGGTTGCTGCAGTGGAATCACTGTGAAGTTCACTGCCAGCTCCTCCTGGTTTCAAGCTTCAGCTCTGGGGCTATTCAGGGGCCTCAGTGTTCCACACACTGCTACCAAGGCACTGACCCTATTACAGGAAACAAAGCAGAGCTTCTGCTTTGGGTGGATTAGGTCTGAGTGCAAAAAGGTGGGCGGGTCATCGTGAAATCAGTGCCCAAGCTGACGTTAGCACAGGGTGCTATGGCATGATGGGATGTTTTCTCTTTTGCACAAGAACAAACAAAACTGGCCTTGGTGACATGCACTTGTTAGGCTAAGCCTGGGAGAATGAGGGAGGAGGATCTTGCACTTGGAGTTAATCCACCCAAAGCAGAAACTCTGTTTTGTTTCCTGTATTAGGGTCAGCGGCTAGGTAGCAGTGTGTGGAACATAGAGATCAACTCAGTAGATTTTTGGTAAGTAAACGATGAATAAATTAATGAGTGCTCTTAGCCATTGAGAAATGGCCTTTCCTCTCAGGTGCTTTCTAGGCCCTCAGGGTTTTCCTGTGGTAGCGATGTGGAACCTGCCTAGGGAAGAGGGTTGACGGGGTGTGGTCCACAAGTCACACAGGCCTTGGCAGTTTGGCTGCCCACTCCCAGAAGCCCCGCTCGTGATTCTCAGTCCCAGTTTGCAAGCCCTGCCTCTCCAGGCGTGCTGTGCGCTATGGGGACAGTGGTACACTCCACAGCACTCCAGTCGCCTGAGCCAGTGTGTTTCACCCCTTCTCTGATGCACAATCGCAAAAGAAAAGAGTACAGAAACAGAGCCAAATACAACACATAACTCAGGAATGATAATGAGCCAGGCCTACCTCGGCCGCTGACGAGCTGCATTCGTAATGATTTTCTCCAAATAATGCAAACACTATTTTTTGCTGAGAAAATGAAATATGAGAGCACTGCATTCCACAGATGATGGGGGAGATCTCAGAAAAGATTTTAATCTTTCCTTGTCAAGCCTCAGAAATGCAAACGGCCTCGTCCTCATTTTCTTTATGCCCCGGACTTCTAATTGCAGAAGCTGGCATCAATTATGCATGTGGGCACCGCTGGGGAGGGAGTGGGAATAAATATTTGGGGGTATCGTTAACCAGAACATCACTTCATCTTTGTGTCACCATAATTTCCCGTACCGCAGCGCTTTAGATTAGAACATATGGCAATAAGGTAGGTAATGAGAACAACAATTTTCTGAAACAACATTATAACTTTTCCCTCTTTACAGTCACATTTAGTTACAGTACATGCTGCCATTTAGGTGGAGTTTTAAAAAGCAAATTTCTGAGAAAAGGGAATTTGGGAGAGAAGGCCTGAGAAGCCTGAATGGCTGGGACCCAGCAGAGCATGCAGTTAGGACTATGCGGAAAGGACTTAGCTTTTGCAGTGGTAACAACCCCCATTTCAGTGCGACTGCTGGGGCAATAGTTCTCATATCTGGGTTTCATGAGCTCTGTGCCTACTTCACTAATCTCCAGGCTATAGGAGCGTCACCGCCTGGGACCTGGTGAAATTCTCCAAGACAACCATCCCAGTGCATTTACCACTTCTGTCTGGGAATATCACTCCCAATTTACTATCACTCCCAATTCACTGTTCCAGTTACTTTTCTCATTGCTGAAACAAAATACCCAAGTTAAGGGGAAAGAGGTTTATTTAACTTACAGTTTGTAGAGATTTCATTCTATAGTCAGCCGGCTCCTAGACAGGCTGGCATTATAGAAGGACATCACAGAGGAGAAACAGTTCAGGGCAGGAAGAAGGTAGCAAAACAAACAGGGGGGAAACAGAGAGACAGAGAGGAAAGAAAGAAAGAAAGAAAGAAAGAAAGAAAGAAAGAAAGAAAGAAAGAAAGAAAGAAAGAAAGAAAGAAAGAAAGAAAGAAAGAAAGAAAGAAAGAAAGAAAGAAAGAAAGAAAGAAAGAAAGAAAGAAAGAAAGAAAG
>PVIC010004706.1:21080-61316 GCA_004025085.1 Thryonomys swinderianus | reverse complement strand
AAAAAAAAAAAAAGGGCCGGAGGGTTAGCTCAGGGGTTCCGGCGCCTGCCTCGCAAGCGTAAGGACCTGAGTTCGATCCCCGGTTACCACATATAATGCTGGGTGTGGTGGCTCACGCCTGTAATCCCAGCACTCGGGAGGCAGAGACAGGATTGCTGAGTTCGCGGCGGCTTGCCTGGGCACCATAGTGAGCTCAGGGCCAGCCTGAACTACAAAGTGAGACCCTGTCTCCAAAAAGCAAAAAAAAAAAAAAAAAAAAAAAAAATGGGCATACTTCCAAATTTGGCATCTTAATGCAATCTCACCCAAAATACCAAGAGCATTCCTCACAGATCTAGAGAAAATGATCCTACAATTCACGTGGAACTGAAAAACACCTAAAATAGCAATACCAGTCTTGGGTGACAACAGCAAAGCAGGAGGCATCCCAATATCAGACACTGCATTATATTACACAGCACAACATTAAAGAGAACATGATGTGAGGGGGAAACCAGATATGTGAATTCACAGAACACAAGAGAGGAACCAGCTACCGCTCCAAGCACATTCTGCTACATGACTTTTGACAAAGAGGTAAAACATTTATGCAGAGGAAAGTCATCAGCCTCTTTAACAAATGGTGCTGGGAAAACTGGTTGTCCCCATGCAGGAGATTTAATCTGCACTGAATCTGCTAAAAGATAAAATACATAAACTCCTGAAAACATAGGCATAGGCAAAGACTTTCTGAACAGAGCCCCAATTGCATAAGAAATAATATTAAAGTCAACAAATGGTTTAGTATTAAATTTTTTAGAAGTGCTGATGTGGTGATAGGAGCTGAACTTACTTTGTTTAACTCTAGACTGCTAAGCATCTACAAAATGGAAGGCATTTTTTCAAGTCCAACACATACTGCTCTGCTTTTGCCCTGGAGGACACTATAAACTGACTCAGGAGAACTCTGATGCACATGCATCACCTATAATCCGCGGCCCTGAGAACAAGTTGAGCAGAAACCCTTCATAAAATCCATCCACAAGGTCATTTTTGACCTTGTGGCAAGAGTTTTGTTTTCTGTCTGGAGTTGCTCTGCCCTGTGTTCAGACTAAGCTAGTACAGGAGAGGAGCCTGCCTGTGGAGGTGGCTCTTATAGGGAGTATAGTGAGTGCACATGTTCGGCAGCAAAAAACAGAAAAGCCAACTCCAAGTGTGCTGAGAAGTAGAGACAGTGCGCAGCATGTGGGTGTGAGTAATGCAGAGAGTGAGAAGGCAGCCTGGGCACTGCCCTTCCACTGTGTGGGAGCTTGTTCTCAAGCGAATCCTTCAGGATAAGACAAGTGCAGAGACGTGTGATGCCCAGCTTCCTCTCCACATCATGCCAGTGAGGAAGGAGACTTTCAGAGCCACAGTCACAGCTTCCACTCTGCCTGGCCCAAGCAGTTCTCAGACCCACCTGGAACTAATTGCTGAGATGAGGCCAGTGTCAGCACCTGAGTGTCATAGGTTCAGAAATAAGGTAATCTCTCAAACGCTCACCATAGCAACACAGAGATGGTACTGAGTGGTTTGGAATCAGTCAGGACCCCATCCTCCTCTCTGGCTGAGGGTAAGGATGTTGGAGTGAATTCCACCCCCAAACATTGTGCTAAGAAGCAGGGAAGGAGGGGTTTTCCAGAAAGGAAAGAAACACAGCATCACACAAAAATTCTGAAACTGGGAGGATTCAGACTAACTCACTAAAGGAAGGCAATAACATGGTGAATGATGCCTGGGGAAATGAATCAGTGCCTTCAAGCATTTTGTAAGAATGGCCCACTAAGCAAGAAGTGTGATAATTGGAGTGCTTCATACACATACAAACTCTGCAGATTGCCTGGGCTCAGGACAGACAACTTTACCACTGCTCTCCAGTAGCAGCCTACCTCACCAAAGCTGTTACTATGGGACCAGCTGATCTGTAGAAGCCTAGAGGGTTCTTTAGCTCCTTGTTTATATCTGCAACATTTGTTATCTATTTCATCACATCAAAAGAAAAAGACAGGAAAAAGAGGAGAGGCCAGGATACCTCCTTCGCACTCTGCTAAGCCCACCACTGGGCAGGAATGGCTCAGCCCTTTCTTGACTCACCTTTTCACTTTCCCCCGTCCATCCTCATGGACATGCCAGGGAAAGTTTGGTCTGAGAGTCATCATCGTCCCCCAGGCTCCAGACCTGTCTTGCTGCCAGGCCTACTGTCTGACTCCAGTCCTCTCCTATAAAATCACCTAGCTTTGCCCCTTAGGTTGTAAGGAAAGTAAACTTCCTAGCAGAAAATTTCCAGTCCTAGTTTAAAATGTGAAAGCCATTCTGCCTTAGTCTGGCTGACCCAGCCTCTGAGATAGATTTTTATGTGAGAAAGCTTGTGGGAACCTTCCTGAAGAAAGTAAAAGAAAGGGAAGGAATCAGGTATGAGAAAGGAGGAGTTGGACTGTGTAGCAGCTTTAAGGAAAACTTCCAACATCATCACACAGGAAGCCAGAGAGCCAGGATTGCCCTTCTGAGCCCAAATTAATGCAAAGGACTGAGGTTTATATCCCTCCCCCATCATCAGCTTACAAAGGTAGCTGAGTTTAAGCAAAATGGTCTTCTTTAGCTGATGACAGCTGCCAGGAGGACTTGGTCCTGAATCTCCATTGCCAGCACTCCCAAGAACTGCAAACAAAATGGCTGAGTCTGAAGTAAACCTTGGAGGTCAGGGTCAGAGGCTATAGCACCCACTCAGTGTCCTATACCCACAGCCTCAGACCTGGGCACCAAGGCAACTGGGATTATGTCTGCCCTTCCCAACTCTGTGTTCACCTGAGGAACTTAACTTCCCCCATGATTTAGAGCCCTCCTCCCCCAGCTCTCATCCCACGGAGAGGCAGAGCACAGCTGCATGCTGCAAACAGCCCTGGGAGGAAAGGTTTTACAAATGCTGCTCTTTTGACCCCCATGAATGAATGTCCTGCCTTTTAAAGGGAATTTTAAATTATCCCTCAGAAAAAGGGACTTGATGAATAAAATGTAACCTCTGAAAACAGCTCTATCTCTATAGATTCTTGTGACAATTGGTAACACCTTATGGGGTATTATTAACATTTCCTCAATTTATACCACTAAACACAGACAGGTTTTTTATAGAAGGGTCCAACATCTGAGGAGTTCTTTCCAAGCTGAAAAAAACCTAGCTGACTTTAACATCTATTTTCCCTTTATCTGCTGTTTTCCTTGGCTTAAATATTCTAGATTTTTTTTTATTGTCTGTCCTTTGGTTTGGGGCAAAAGGCACATCTTAAAAATATCTAATCAATAAGGAAGATGCAATTCCATTATGCATCACTTCCTTTAATAGGACCTATTTTAGAGCTCGACTTCCTGGAACTAAGCTATCCAATCATTTCTTGGAAATAATTAGACAGGTTGAATACAGTGTACATACAGGCCCACAACACCCTCTTTGGGTATAAATTTATACAAAGCTGTCCTAAGAATTTTCTTAAAGATAAACCACTTGAAATGAAATCCTCATTGAAAAAGAAAATCATGCTATTGTGGGTATTCAGAAGGAAGGCTATAGACACAGAATCCTAGAAATAGCTGTTAGAATCAAACAGGAGTTTAGGAGAAATGTTTGACAAATGTAATTTCCTGTGACACTTTGCTGTTTAAGATCCTGGCCATTATTAATCAGTTGTAAAAATTGTACTAAGACTCCATTTTATACTGAATACTACTCATGTTTAAAAAAGAAAAAAAACCTCTGCCCTCTAGAAATTTACAGTCTCACTAGGGAGGACAGACTAGCACTGAAATAATTAAAGCACAATTACATCTGAAATGCTGTAGGTTTAGTGGTAGCTCAGGGAGGAAGGACACAGTCACCGCAGGCTGATGTTGTTATGAAAGCTTTCACAAGGGGTTAGGAGGGAAGCTTTGAAAGCTCCAGTTGAACTGCAAATATTTTCTGGGAGGGGCAGTGTTTTAAGTGTTCATTACTTTTTAATGTCTTATCTATAAATTATTGATTAGGCTGCTGAACGCTGAGTTGTGCTTGAAAGGAATCATTCTGGTGGTCAGGTGAGCTGGGAGGATAGAGGGTTCTGGGGAGGATTAAGAGCCCCTGCCCTCTCCAGGGAGGGTGCCCTGGTGAGTGTCCCCACACCTGCATCACAAGGGAGCATGACTCCTGGTGGAAGGCAAGACACAGAAAATGGAAGAGGAAGGAATTGAGAAAGTTTTTCCGAAATAATTTGTTCCTGCTCCAAAATCCAGGGAAGATGTGCTCTGACTCTCCACTGAGGCTCAAGGAGGTTGGGACAATATTCACCCCCTTGGATCATTTCACACAAAACTTGATCTTTAGGTGCAGTCACCAGCTTCAGGGATGATCTTACCATCCTAAGCTTTCTGCTAATTCCCAGGCTTTAGCAGCAGTGGGTATGAGCTGGAGGAGGCAGCCCGAGTTATGGCTGCTCACTCATTCCAACCTGCAGAGGGGAAATTTGCAAGAGAGAAAAGCAGGGCATCATGACTCTTGCCACTCGTGGAGCAAGGGCTCTCTGCCTGGCACTGCTGTATACATTTATATTTAGTATCTCATTTAATCTTCAGCATCACACTCTGGCTGGTCATGCTGTGTATGTGATCCCAGCTTCTCAGAGCCTGAGCCAGGAAGACTTCAAGTTTGAAACCAGGATTGTAAATTTAGTTAGACCTGTCTCAAAATAAAATGAAAAGGGTTGGAAATGTAGCTCAGCACTCCCTGGGTTCAGTCCCCATTACAAAAAGAAAATCACACTTTGAAACTATTGTTTCCCTATCGCCCAGCTACAAAAGGTGATACTCTTGGACATCACAGTAACTGCCTTAAGAAAAGAATCATAATGAACTTATATTTATCCACTGAACGACTGAATGAACTGATCAATTAAGAACGCCCCAGGGGAATGAAAATTACCAAAATTATCAAGGTTAATAAAGTGCCTCAGTATTGACATAATACTTTCAGTATCTTGAATCTCATTAGCTAGCTTGGTAAGGATGATGTTTTTCTTCTACAGATAAAATGGATGGGGAGCTAGGAAGCAAAGCAATACTGGAGATGTTATCAAGTGTGTTGTGTGCACATACAAATGACCAAAATGAAACCCATGTTATGTATAACTCATATGCACTAAGAAAACAATGAAGAAAACGTGAAGGAAAATGGACATCCAGCATGCAAGTCACCCATGATCAACCCCAGGATATGAACATCAGGGCCACCATGGTTCCCACCAAAGGCTTCTAGCCCAGGACCAAGAACACAGCTTATGGGTTGAAAGGGAAGGATACCCTCACATGGACGAACACAGTCATAACTGACAGAGTTGTTTCCACATCCCTGTAATTATAACTTCTGTGGTCCTCCCTTGCACCTCTTATACACGCAACTTTCCTTTCATCAAAGTGAGTATTTTAACCCTTGTGGATAACAGGAAAGGCCAAGCACAGGACAGCATCCTATTCTCAGAGGAGCCTTGAACAAGGGAAAGCTCTGCCATAGTGATTCCAAGAATCAGGAGGGGATGCACCAGGAGCTCTGCGGTTTGAGTTAGAAGAAAGGAACTTAGGGGAGCAGGAGTGGACCTGAAAGGTGGCACTGAAGCTTAGCTTGAGAGAAGCCTGCCTGGTCCCTGCCACTGGGGATGACACCATGGCAGTGAGATCCCTGGGAAAAGAGGCTCTCCAGCCAGACTCACTGCCAGCCTCCAGCTGCCACCCCACAAAGCCAGCCCCTCTCTTGGAAAGACTGCATAGAAGCCATTATGATAACCAGCTCCTCGCCAACTTTGCCATTGGGAGCATCAAGCAGATCCCCTGAGCCAGACTTTCTTCAAATGGAAGAACTAGAGGAGCTGCTGTCATGGCAACACAGTTCCCCTGCCCATTTATACCATCCATGAGCTGGGGGAGATCCCTGGAGGAAGTGGTTCCCCACCTACTTCACCAAGGCAGGGAGATCGCCAAGGACACACAGATGGAGAAGAGCCTTAGGGAATGTTCCCTCCAGCCTGAAAAGGCTGCTGGAGTTGCCATGGTAACCAGATTCCTTGCCCACCAAACCATGAAGGAGGAAGAGCTGAAGGACTGCCAGGGAGCATGCCTGGGCCAGTCCGGCTCCAGCTTCCACTCCCACAGACTCTGGGGCAGAAAGTCTGCTTATGTCCCAATAGTCCCTTTCCTGGGTTATCTGGACGGACTGACTACTGGCAAGCATCCCTGAAAGGACAGTGCTGACACAGTGTCCCTGGGGAGAAAGCACTGGCTAAGGGGACAGGTGGATGGTTGCTTTAATTACAACAGTGGCTTTGTCACTGGGAACCATTTGAATTGCACAGGTCAAAATTGTCCTAATTTTTGTCTCTGTTCTTCAGTTCCTGGGTAAATCCTTTGACTATTAATTATATATCTAATACTCAAATATGTGGATTTTACCTCTTGGGGGCAAAAGGAATAAAAAGGAGATCTGGAGATCTACAGAAGAAAATATCCCATTCTTCTAATAGGCTCAAATTTTAATATCTAAGTTTATCATTACAATGTAGTCTAAACTAGGAAATAAATTAACAATAAATAGAGATAGAACTGGCCTAGGAGTCAAAGGCAGGAAGAAGTTCCAAAGTCTTGAGGCAGCAAGTGTGGTGGCACAGGCCTGTCACCCCAGCCACTCAGGATGCTGAGGCAAAAAGATCATAAATTCAAGGTCAGCTGAGCAGAATAATGAGACCCTTTCTCAACATTTCTAAAAAGTTCCAGTGCTACTGACAGCAAGAAAGATGTGACTCAAATGAAGCACAGCCTTTGGAATCAGAGAGGCCCAGTCTACGCCTTGTTTATTACCATACTCCACTAGGGAAACCCAGAGGTTGAGTAGAAGAAGTTTAATCAATTTCTGTGTGCTCTGTTGGTCTTGTTGATTACACTTTCTCTAGTGAGGTGGTTTTAGTTCCCATCTGGGTTCAGAAAAGCATCACTTGGCACAGGATGGTAAATTAATCCAGCTAGTTAAGTTTGCATTGATGAGAAGGAATTCAGTGTATGTCACTGTCCCTTACTGTTTGAAAATGCCACAGAGATAGACAGCAACTTCAGCACAAGCTCTCAGCTGGCTGCAGAGGCCCCTGTGTTCCTGGGTGATTACGAAGATAGTTGACATTCAGTCCCACCTTAGCATGCATCAGACACTGTGTTGTGGGCTCGTATAAATGCTTTCTTGTCCTCTTATGATGCCCGAGGAGATAGGTTTTATTATCCCTACCATGTACTTTATATCACTGAGGCAGAGATAAGGATTTTTACCTAAGGTCACTTGGAACTGAAGAGTAAAATGCTTGGCCTCAAGACAGTGCTGGTGCTGTGCACCATGCTTTGCAGATGGCTGTGTGTGCAGCATCTTCCTGCCTCCCCAGCTCTGGGTTGACTGGCATGGAGTTATATAAATGAAATGGAAGGAACTGTCAATAGTTTCTTCCTCACATTTTTTTATTTAGTCTCAAATCCTCTGATAATACCACTGTCTGCTGTGCAGCTTTAGGCTATCCCTGCTTTCCCTTCTGCTGCTATGTGGTTTGTTTCTATGATTTGAGTTGTCCTGAAATCCCACAATCATTCTATGATTTATGTTTCATTTCAATGCATAGGGAGTACCAGCCAGGAGTGTACAGAGCTTTTTTTATTTTACCTACTATGATAAGAAAGAATATGAAAGAGGGTTTCTGTGTTAACTTTCCATCACAGTGACAAAACACATGAGCAAAACAAATTCAAGGAGAAGAGATTTAACACTGGCTCATGGCTTCAGAGGTTTCAGTCCATGGTTGCTTGGCCTCATAACTTTGAGCCCGAGTCCTGGCCAAGCATCTTGGTGGAGGGTATGTATGTGTATGTATATGCATTTACTTTGTTTAATATTTATATTTCTCTTTTCAGAAAATATGACATAGATGGAAAAACAGCAAAATGTACTAGCCCTATTATTCTGTGGGATTTATTACCTTATTTGTTTATATTTTTCTTACTTTTATGGTCAGGATTACCACTTCAGTAGCTCCCCCAGAAATTTTAAGAATATAAGCAAACTAGTAAATGAAGCTGGCTACAGTGATTCATTTCAGACTTTCCCACCTCCCCTCTCTCCATGAATGGGGCTGATAAGGATGGCATGCCAAGCCAAACTGAGGCTGCCATAATTTTCCTGTGGAATCCAACAGCTTTTCCACCTGGCACTATGACATGGATTCCTGCCTTATAATCTGTAAAGGAAGGGCACTGGGGAGTTGTATGGACACACTAAGACCTAGTGCATGCTGTCCTAAATAAGGCCGTTACCTCTTCAAAGGAGAAGAAAGGTTGTGTCTTTTTGATATACCTATTTCTAACACTTTACATTTTTAGCATGGGATAACTAGATTATCAACAAGAGAATCTTAGGGAATAGCCTCACCTATAGGAAACATGTCTGGTGACAGGGTCAGTGGAGGAAAGATCAAGGAAGCTGTGTGGGAGGGTCATGGAAGACCAGGGTCTAACTGACAGAAAACAGACACTGGTATAGCACTTGCATTCTTTGCCATCATGGGGAATGACTCATATCTTGTGACATTGCTTTTTGTCCTTGATAATCTCAAATACATGAAAATATTATCAATCAGCCTTGCAGAAAATTACCTACTAATGAGCCATATTTCCTTTTCCTCCATTTTTCTGGGTTAGCAGTGTCAGTCCAAACCCTCCCCCAATTAGAAGCCAGAAAATATCTTTAAAATTATTTTGATGAATGACCCTCCTTACTTTCTCTCTCCCATTATTTTCTCTGACTCAGAAGAAAAGTAAAAGAATTTATCAGAATCCTTTTTCAGTTGAGTATTTTATTTTCCTCTCCTTTTTTCAAAAAGCTAGCTTTCCCAATTGCTTTATGTCCTTAACAAACTAAAAATAGTGGTTTTGTTCAAATATTAGTAGGAACTAAGATTTTAAAAAAATATGATCAATCCTCAAGTGAAATGTTTCAAGCAATGCAGGAAAACAACCTCCAACCTAGATTGATGTATCCTGCAAGACTATTTTTCAGAATTGATGGGGAAGTAAGATACTTCCATGACAAAGGATATGTGAGAAACTTCACAAATATGAAACCTGCACTCCAAAATATTCTAAAGACTATCCTGGGGAAAAAAAAAACACAGAAAATTACAAAACCATGAGACCCAACAGAGTGAACTCACTGGGACAAACATGAAACTGAATGGAAAAGGGCAAAACCAAGGAATAAAAGAGCCAAGAACAGGAAAACATGGCAACTCTAAGTCTGTCCATTTCAGTCATAATTATTAGTCTCAATGGACTCAAAGGACAATTAAAAGACACAGACTGGAAGATTGGATCAAGAAGCAAGATCCCACAATCTGCTGCATACAGGAAACACACCTAATTTAGAAAGAAACCCATAGATTGAAAATAAAGGGATGGCAAACAATTCAGGAAACTGAAAAAAAGTAGGAGGGGCTATCTTGTTTGTAGATAAAATAGATTTCAAATCAAATCTGACTAAGAGAGACAAAGAAGGCTATTATATTCTCGTAAGGGAACAATACAGTAGAAAGAAATAACATTCATAAATATTTATGCACCAAACTCTAATACACCTAACTATATAATATAAACAAACACTAATGAACAAGAAAAGCCAGATAACCACTAATACAGTAGTAGTAGGGGACTTCAATATTCCACTGTCACAAATTAACAGATCGACTGGACAAAAAAATCAATCAGGAAATACTTGAGCTAAAACAAACTTTTGAACAAATGGACTTAGTAGATGCCTACAGAGTATTTCACCCCACAAAGTCAGAATATATGTTTTCTCAACTGCTCATGGATCATTCTCCAAAATAGATCACATCCAAGTTCACAGAATAGGTTTAAGTAAATGCAAAGGAATTGAAATCATTTCTTGCATACTCTCAGACCATATTGCCTTGAAACTGTAGCTGAATGGCAAAATAAATTCCAAGATCCTCATAAAGACATGAAAATTGAACAACACTCTGTTGACCAACCAATGGACCACAGAAGAAATGAAACAGTTTCTACAATTAAGTGATAACCCCAGTACAATATATAGGAATTTATGGGACACAATGAAAGCACTTCTATGAAGGAAATTCATAGCAGTGGATGTCTATCCACCCAGAAAACAGAGCAAACTCAAATAAACAATCTAATAATGAACCTCAAATTATTATAAAAAGAGGAGCAAGACAAACCCAAAGCTCATACAAGGGAGGAAATTATGAGGATCAGAGCAGAAATTAATGCAGTGGAGACAAAGAGAATGATACAAAGAATCAATGAATCAAACAGTTGGTTCTCTGAAAGGATAAATAAAATCGACAGACCTTTAGCCAACCTTATCAAAGGAAGGAAAAGGCTCAAATCCATGCTATTAGGAGTGAAAGTGGGGGGGGGGAGCTAGTAGAAGTCCAAAGGATAATAAACATCTATTTTGAAAATTTGTACTTAAAAACGTGGAAAATTAGAAGAAATGGATAGATTCCTAGACACATATGAACTTCCAAAGTTGAATGAAGAGGATATAAAAATGTTAAACACCCAAATATCAATCTGTGAAAATGTAATAAAAAAAACCCTACCAACAAAGAAAACCCCTGGTCCTGATGGCTTTACTGCTGAATACTACAAAACTTTTAAAGAAGAGTTAATGCCACTACTTCTCAAACTCTTTAATGAAATTGAAAGGGAAGCAGTACTCCCAAATTCATTCCTAGAAGTAGCTATTACCTTGATTCCAAAAGGACAGAAAGATTCAACCAAAAAAGAGAACTACAAGCCAATCTTGCTGATGAATATTGATACAAAAATCCTCAATCAAATACAGAGAATACACAAATAGAATACAGAGAATCAGCAAGAAGATCATACACCCTGATCAAGTTGGACTCATCCCAGGGATGCAGGGATGGTTCAACATATGTAAATCAATAAATGTAATATACTATATTAACAGACTCAAGGAAAAAACCATATGGCCATCCAAATAGATGCAGAAAAAATGTTTGACAAAATCCAACACCTATTCGTGCTCAAAACGCTACAGAAAATCGGAATAGATGGACTTTATCTCAAACTAATAAAAGCTATTTATGAGAAACCAAAACCCGGTAACATTCTAAATGATCCAAAACTGAAACCTTTCACACTAAGATTAGGAACAAGACAAGGATGACCACTCTCACCACTCCTGTTCAATAAAGTACTGGCAACATTAATCACAGAAATTAGACAAAAGAAAGAAATAAAAAGAATAAGGACAGAAAAGGAAGAAATTAAACTGTCATTATTTGCTGATGACATGATACTCTACATAGAAGATTCTAAAAACTCAAACAAATGACTTCTAGATTTAATCACCAAATTTAGGAGCATAGCTGGATACAAGATCAATGCTCAAAAATCAGTAGCCTTTGTATACACAAATAACAGTCTCATTGAGGGAGAAATTGGGGAGTCAAACCCTTTCATAATAGCATCCAAAAACTGAAATATCTAAGAATCAATTTAACAAAGGAGGTGAAAGATCTCTACTCTGAAAACTATACCATTCTGAAAAAGGAGACTGAAGAGGATATCAGAAAATGGAAAGACATCCCTTGTTCCTAGGTAAGAAGAACCAACATCATCAAAATGGCTATCCTCCCATAACTACTATACAGATTCAATGCAATTTCTTCTTTTTTATGTAAATTGAATTCTTTATTGGTACAATTTATATACATCTCAAAATCATGTATAACATTGGGGAATTTGTACCAGTATATGACACAAGTTAATTCTCATTTTTACCCATATCCCTACCCACCCACACCTCCTCACCCCCTTTATACATGCTCTGTTATTTTCTTTCTGTATCATATTTATTCCTTCCCCTCATCACATTCCCACACCAAGTTTCCTATAGAAATATTCCACTCTATAAAAGCTGTCATACTTTCTAAAGCTCATTTGCATCTACAGGTGTTCATGCTAAAGAGAAGATCCGGTAATTGTCTATCTGTGATCTATTGATTTCACTTATTAGTATATCCTCCAGGTGTCTCCATTTGCACCTAAATGGATCGATCTTGTCATTCTTTATGGGTTCAATGCAATTTCAATTGAAATCCCAACACCATACTTCACAGAGCTAGAGAAAATAATCCAAAAATTCACCTGGAACACAGAAGACCTAGAATAGCAAAAGTAATTCTAAGCAACCAGGACATGACAGGGGGTATTACAATCCCCAATTTAAAACTAAACTATAAAGCCACTGTAATAAAAACAGCATGGTACTCACAAAGTAACAGATCCAAGGGCCAGTGGAATAGATTAGAAGATCCAGAAACAACTCCAGATACACTAAGCCACCTTATCTTTGACAAAGGAGCCAAACATCCTCAATGGAGGAAAGACAGCCTCTTTAACAAATGGTGCTGGAAAAACTGGGCTTCAAACTGCCAAAGACTAAAGTTAGACCTTTTTCACCATGCACTAAACTAAAATCACAGTGGATTAGAGACCTAAACATTAAAACAGAAACATTAAACCTGCTAGAAAATAAGTTAGTAAAATTCTTGGAGACATTGGCTTAGGCAGAGACTTTATGAACAAAACCTCTATAGAACAAGGACTAGCAGAAAGAATCAAGAAATGGGATCTCATCCTACTAAAAAGCTTCTTCACAGCAAAAGAAATCACTGGCACAGCTAAAACACAACCAACATCATGGAAAAAATTTTTACTAGCTGTTTTGCAAAGAGCCACTTTCCTTTTTTTTTTTTTTTTGAGACAGGGTCTCGCTTTGTAATTCAGGCTGGCCCTGAGTTCACCATGTAGCCCAGGCAAGCCTCGAACTCAGCAATCCTCCTGTCTCTGCCTCCCGAGTGCTGGGATAACAGGTTTGAGCCACCACGCCCAGCATTGTATGTGGTTACCGGGGTTTGAACTCAGGACTTTGTGCTTGCAAGGCAGGTGCCAGAACCACTGAGCTAAATCTCTGGCAAAGGGCCACTTTCTATAACATATAAAGAGCTTAAAAAAAATCAGTCCCCCAAATTTAAAGATTCAAAAATTCAAAAATGGGCATCTGAAATGAGCAGACACTTCTCAGGGGACGAAGTAAAGCTGCCAAGAAGCATATGAAGAAATGTTCAACATTACTGGTCATTCAAGAGATGCAGATGAAAACAACACTGAGATTTCATCTCAAGCCAAAAAGAATGACTGCTATTGCAAAATTAACCAGCAATAAATGCTGGCAAGGGTGCAGGGAGGAAGGCACCCTTCTCAACTGTTGGTGGGAATGTAGACTGGTGCAACCGTTTTGGAGATGAATGTGGAGATTCCTCAGAAAACTAAGATTAGAGGTCCCATTTGACCCTGCTATTCCCCCTCTAGAAATATACTCAAAAGAATTGAAAGAATCATATCATAGAGACATATGTACACCCATGTTCATAGCAGCTTAGTTTGTGATAACTCAATGTTGGAAACAACCCAGATTCCCATAACAAGACTGGATAAGGATGTGGTTTTTCTATAAAATGGAGTATTATTCTTCCATAAGGAATAATAAGGTTGAATCATTTATACTCAAATGGATATACCTTGAGAGCAGACTAATAAGTGAAATAAATAGGTCAAATATATGTAAAAACTGATTCTTTGCTCTGGTATGAGAATCCGTAGATGTAAATCAGTTCTAGAATGTATGATGATTTTGTGAAACAGGAAATATTCAAAGGGAAAGGGGTAGGGGAAAGTAATGAGGGGAAAGAATAAATATGATTAAAAAAGAAAAAGTAAATATATGTATATAAGGGTTGGTGGTTATAGGATAGGTAGGGATGTGGGTAAAAACGAGCATTAATTTGTGTTGTATACTGGTACAAATTTCCCAATGATGAGCGTGATCATGAGGTGTATATGAAACATACCAATAAGGAATTCAATTTAAGAAAAAAATATGTTCAATCCATTTTATCATCTATTTACAGGCATAAACAAGCATTCAAGAGGGTTCATCACTGTCAGGAGAAAATCAGAAAAGGGCTCATTCTCAAGGCAATATTTATCAAAAGCTTCCTTTCATTTAATCCTCTCTCCAGCTTTTGAGGTAGTAGATTCAATTTAGTCAGCTAAAAAACTTATAAAGCAGGGTCAAATGGGACCTCTAATCCTAGTCTTCTGAGGAATCTCCAGAATCTCTGTGGAGTAGATTAGGTGTGGTATATGAAGGAAGTAATGTGGGAAAACTTTTTTAAGTATACTGGAAACATACAGGCCGAAGGAGAGGAAAGACCATGTGAATGTCTGCAGCCAGTGTGGGCTAGAACAACCACACCCAGCATAAATCCACCTTATCCATACACAGGGAGAGGAGCTGTCATGACCTGAATTCAGTCTCGGTCTTGAGATCCCTTCAGCTCCGGGGCAGACTGGCAGTACCAGAGATTGTTCTGGGTGCCCCTGAATCTCCTTTCTGAAACAGTCTGCCTTGCGCTAACAATCTAGGGTGTCTCATATATCCAATTACTTAGGAGAGAGAATTGCAATCTGGAGACTCCTGGGATTTGAGTATTTGGTCCATGGACCTCAATTTTTAAATTCATGTTTAGACAAGAGTTAAGTTTGTCAAAAACTTGAGCATCAGTGTATGGAGTGCAAGATGAATGACCAACATGCCCATAAAAGAACACAAAAGGGGGAAAAGGAAAGCATGCATCAGAGAAAAGCACCCTAAAAGGTAAGGTAGATTAAAGTGATAGGGTTTAGTTTACTTTTTAAACAGAAAGCGAACAATTAGAAAGAAAGATAGATTTTTCTAGTCCTTGTTATACATATCCAAACACATAATCAAGAACATGACATATTCTGTCATGATTACCAAACAGAACACTCGTATGCTAAATCTCAATATAGAAAAAAATGCCATCTCTGTGCAGAAATGGGGAAGGGGGAAAGAAGGCTTGTCAGGATGGGCAGGACACGGCCACCTGACTATTCTGGTAATGCAGTTTTGGCATGCCATAACTCATGGAGCCTGCTGTGGACAAGGGATCAACACTTAGTATGTGCTAACCCAAGAGCTGGAGCTGCCCGCGGGACACAGTGGGGGCGATGGGGCTCCTCCCTCCCGAAACTCACCATCATCTAGCGAGCAACAGAGTAGAATGAGACATAAGAAAATTAATTTTCAGGGTCCTAACAAACCAGCATTAGGGACACCAGCCTGTCTCTTCAGGAATCTATGCAAATGTAAGCCAAAGACAGTAGATCTTGGTTATGCCCAGCCAGCCAAGTAATTTGAGGATTTTCAGTTCAAAACATGAACGTACAATCACTTCTGCCTCCCTGCCAGCCTCTGATGCCCACAGTCCAGTACTTCAGATCACTGACGGCATCTCAGTGCTTACTCAAGGTGTGAAGACCCAGAGAAGAGGCTTTAGCCATGCACACTGTGGCTCCAGTGAGCATTAACTGTGTGACCTCGGGCAAGCTTCTTGACTTTCCTGAGCCCTTGCGATCTGACCTATCAGATAGATACGGTAGTGTGAAGAGAATTAAGTGAGCAGGGCTTGCAACGCAGGCACAGGAAGGGCTGAAACAGCAAGCTCCCAATAACCTTTAGCTGCTTTAAAGGCTCCTCCTTAGAACGTATTTATTTCTCTGTATCAACCAGCGCCTCAGCAGGAGTGAACAAGAAGATGCATGGGCCTGGGGTGGAGGTAAAGGGAGGTGCATCGAGGAACTCGTGTTGATGGGCACCTGCCGCAGTAGTAGCTCAGGGCTGTGCTGAAGAGAGAAATAAGGAAATGCTGGCCAACGAGGTATTCGCCAAGTTTTGGAAAAATAGCATCCCGTGTGTTAACCCATTCCTAGTACCGCCGTCGCCCTAGCCAGTGACCAGGCCTGCTAGGGAGCTGCTGCAGAGGGAAGGCGCGGGCCGCTGGTCTGGCCTCATTTGACCCTGCAGAAGCGTCCTCCACAGTAGGCCAAGAATAGCAGGAGAGCTCCACCCTGCAGGGCCGCCCGCCCGCGCGGAGAGCTCCGAAATGTCCCGGCGCCCCCTCGTGGCCAATTTGTGCCGCGCTCTAATCCCCCGGAAAGCCAGGTGTGGAAAGGGGACACAGGGTTCGGGATGTCTTGTCCCTCCCACAGCAGACACCTGCTGCGCCAGAAGTCACATAACCTCACGGGGAGACCCTGCAAAGAGATCGGACCCGATGCTCTGTGTTGCTAAATTTCTGCCCGCTTTCCAATCTCCATCAAAATCTCTGTGTGCGGGCAACAGGCCCACGTGGTACACTTGTCGCTAAGAGGACTGGCAGGAAACCGCGGTGCAATATTCCCCTGGGCTGTACCCCAATCAGTCTCTGATTCCAGGCTGACGCTGATCCACAGATGTCATCATGCATCATGGTCGTGCTGAAAACAAACTGCCATGCACTGATCACTTGCGTGGGGGTTAAGGTGTGTGCTCTGCTGCTAGACTCCCTAGGCTCATTTATACCTGTATAGTCTTTGGGAAATTATTTGACCTCTCTGTGCATCAGTTTTCTAATCTGTAAGTTGGGATAATGATAGTAAGTATCTGATAGAATTATACTGAGGAATAGTCTCATTAATATGTAAAAATCTTATGAGAACTTGATACATTCTAAATGGGGTGTTCATTACTGTTATTATGAAGGCTGTTATATGCTAGGCATATCCATTAGTAATGTGTACATTATTTTTTATTACTACTATATGCATCATTTCTTTTATCCTCTACCACCCCCATTTCACTGATGAAGAAACTAAGCAGGAGAATGTCAGGCATCCTGAAGAACTCATGCTGTGTCTGTCTGTGACAAGTTGAGACTCAGCACAGGGCCCGTGCTTGTCCAGTCCATCACCACACTCAGAGAGAACCAGCCATGGGCACAAGTGTGGGTGAGCGTTGTCTGTGCTCACAGACCACAAACAGGGCAAAGGGCATGATGTGAGGAGTGGAGATGTGTGATTCCGGGAGGGTCAGGAGCACTGTCCTGTGGTGGAAAGGGCTGCACAGGCTCTGGGTGGGCAAAAGGGGAGGGCAGTGTGGTCTGGAGGCCATTGGCAGCAAAGACAGACACTGAGGGGCCAACGGAAGGTCAAAGTGCTCAGAAGGGGAGCAGGGTGCTGCGGATGAGAGGAGAGACAGGAGCCAATAGGTGGGCCTTGACAAGGTAACACCTAGTTGGGGGTTGATATTGTTTACACGAGGCTTGTGCTTAGTTCCTGCAAAATGAGCCTGTATAAAAGAGTGAGCCTGGTCCTTTGCTCCCATGACACATCCTCACCACTGTAACTGAAGATTAAAATGGATCTTTAAAATTAGAATATCCTTTAAAAGATGGGCTTTTTGTTCCAGTGTCCTCATGCTGAGAGTGGAAACGGCCACCCAGCTCTGGCACCAGGGATGCTCCAGCATTCCTGGTGCCTCTTGGTGGTCCAAACCTGGCTTCTTGAAGTGAAACCTTTTCTATTTAAAAGAAATTTTCTACCTTGTCTGCAGGTGAGAGCACTCTGTGCTCTCAAGTATGTGGACTCGCTGCCCTCCCAATTTGTCCAGATTGTTAATAAATCACATTTCCATTCTGTGGATGTCTCATCCTCCTGATGCCAGGCAGGTGGGCAGGCAAGTTATATCATCAGGGCCCACGCTCAGGCCTTTGCCCAAGCCCTGCCAGAACACCAAGATGCTATCTGCCATGTGGTGAGTGAGAAGACCCCACCAGAAGGTGAATGACCTGAGGCTTTTGGCCTCCAAAACTGTGAGGTAAATCAACTTTCTTTCTTTATATGTTACCTATTAAGTTTTTGACGTAGCAACAGAAAGTGAAAATGTTGTTTCATTACTCATAATACCACTGAGATGGAATTTTTTAAGTTGACAGTATTTTCAAGCCCGTCATTACATATGTAACACAAGAGACAAAGGAACTGTTTAAAAATGTAGGATGTCAATTGTAATGGGAATGTTTTAGGAATGTTCTGAAATAAAATTTTTAATTAAAAAGAAAATACATCAAATCACCAAAAAGAAAAAGAACGAAAATAGCAACTTGACCTGTTACTACTACAATTGGAGAAGATAATTCTAAGGTCCATTTATCTGTCTTTAATGGATTTATATGATGATCAAAGTCAAAATGAAGAATAGAAGAGCCTGGCACATCTGTCACTCCACGGAAACTCGGTGCATCATCACAGGGAAGAGAGCTTTCCTTTCCCAGCCTTCAAAGTGGACCAGACTACCAATTAGAAAACTTCTTCAGCTATGTCCAGTGATCACCAAAAAAATTATGGAGGCACAGATAATGAAGACACTGAGTTTCCAGACTGAGCCCCTCACACCGTGCCAAGTAATGAGTACTACAAATAGCCAAGGACTGCGACAGCTACAGGTGTCACTGCATCTCTCTACAAAGTGAAGATCCTGAGCCCCCTAGATCAGAAAAGGCAACCTTGCCAGGCACTTGCGCAAACATCCTAGGTCTCATTTCTCATTAGGCACACAAACTGAAAAGTTTGAAGATGTTCTCTGCAACAACACTCATCTCTAATTTGCTATGTATTTGGAAGCAGCAGTACGCTGAAAAGGGTACCACTCAGAGACTTAGCAAAGACTCAGTGTTTGGCTGGCAAAAGGAGTTGAGAGCTGAAGGAGATGACTACAGGAGGCCTGACACACAGCCTGCTCTGTTTTCCCCTGATCACACCTGATACAAATGTCTGTGTCCCTCTCTTAACTACAGCAGATCTGCACACCTTGCATCTGTTTTGCGTAATTATCAAGTATCCCAAATCAGTGACCGATGAAGAAGGAGGCTATAAAAAATGTATCAGATAGAAACCTGGAAAGCAGATTTTTGCCTACTGCTCAAATACTAACTGAGTGAAGGCCATAATTTCTCAATAACTCTATTTCTCCTTTTAAACAAGACTGAGAACTAATGGGAAATAGGAAAATAAAAATAGGTAGAAAGGAGACAGGGACAGTTGTAATTTTAAAGTCGTACTTTTAAGAAAAACTAAAGCTTCAGAATACAAAAGTTACAATGCCTTATTCCCTTTCAGTAAACTAAACTAAAAAAAAAAAAGTAAGCCTACAAAGTGAACCTGCAGGTTCCTCCCACAGACCTCCTCCCTGCTCAAGGAAGCAGCGCTGTGGAGTGGGAAGCATTTCCCTGAACTAAACACATGCAGGTGGTGGCATTCTGCCCTAGCCCACCAGAGGGGTAGCCACCCAGACCGTGGGGTACATGTCCTAGCTCACCCAGACTGAAGACACCCAAAGCCACGAAAAGCGCCAACCCCAGACCACAAAGTGCCCCTCTCAGAGCACCCACACTCCATTCTGCATGTGTAATTTTAACATGCTGCCTAATATAATTTTCTAATGTTGCTCGATGACTCATGCAATTAAATTCTGTGGTGTCAATCAGTGAACGTAGAACCTACCACCTGAGCAGGGTAGCTGAGGTCCTCTTCTCCTTGGGCACCTTCTTTGGACCATGTCCAATGACAGCAGCATCTAGCTTTAACATTCTTGACAGCAATTTTGGGAAGATGAGTGATTTTCATGTAATAACATGAGCTATGGGAACTCTGAAATAGAAGAGAAGAAAAAATGAGATGCTCTGAATGAACTTTAATCAAGTGTACAAAGACTAGAAGTGAATACTTTTCCATTTAAAAGAAATCTTAAATTTTAAAAAATACCATTGCAAACTAAATGTAGCCTCAAAAAGCCAAGTGTGGAAAAAAAAAAAAAAGCTAAACAGACTGTCTTGTATGTGACTCCTCCCACACAAGACAAAAAAGTCACTGGTGATAATACCAATGAATAGAACTGGAAGCACAACTTGAACAGTCGGCCCTCATACTACCTCCCCCCATACTACCAGAAGGAGCACCCTGGACAGCCAAGCTGCACACTCCACCCCACAGCCCTCCAGTTTCCCACACACTCAGCCCAGTGCACAGCAGTCTCATGGAAGATACTGCTGGTGAATTTGCACACATCAGCATTATCAAGATACAAAACGGCATGATTATTATGTAAGAAGTCTCAACTTAACTGGGCTGTCCATCACCTGCCTCCAGATTTAGTAGCACCTGGTTTGTTGGCAGGTAGAACACTGCAACCTGCTTTCTCCTGTCATGTGTTTGACAAACACTATCATAAGCCAGGTGCCTCTTTGAGCTGTCACTTTGTTTGAGGCTTCTGCCTTATCCACCAAGCAAAGTTCCCATTAAGAAGTGGGGACGTTATTTCAGCACTTAATTAACCAAGTTAAATGGATACATAGACTCATTTTCAATACAACTTCCTATTTCTTTTTCCAGCTGCTAGTAGGGGTAGCACAGTCAGTGATATGTCATGAATGGATGACAAATGAAGTTATGTCTAAAAACACATGTCCATGCAGATTTTTACAGCCAACAATTATGAGAAGTCAGAGAATTTCATTTTCACAGCACAACCTAAGAAACACTACTAGTGTTACATAACTCCCAGAAACTTGCTATAAATATGCAAAGCTTTGTTTTTTAAAGGAAATTATCACAATCTACTTATAATCAGAGGCAAAACACTTGAAAGAGTCAGAGAACGAGTGCCCTGGCGACTCACTGTGAATCTTAGCACTTGACACTGATGTCTTCCTTCAGCACCCCCGCCAGGAAGACAGATAGTGCTCCATGTATGCATTTTGCTTTATTTCAAAGTGAACAGGAATAAGAGCAATAGCTGCAAATTAGGATTTATTTTGGTTCTGAAAAAAAACTTTGGGATTGTAACCTACCTGGCCTCTCCCTCTTCTCAACAAAAAGTAATATTCAAACCTCACTAATATGCACTGTAGCATTGTGTATAAGGGGATGAGTTAAAAACTTTCAGGGAACAGAAATAATTCATTTCAGAGAAAAAAGACTATGAAATTAGGGAAAGCAAGACCCAAGATAGATAGGGAGAAGAACCCTGGGGCACTGGGCCTTGTTCTGTTGTCAGTTGTCACCATCACAACGAAACGGGGGAAGGGGTATGGCTGTTACATAGTGTTTGACACCCCTGAATGTGGCAGAATCCTGCTTTAAAAGGTGACTCCTCCCATACAAGACAAGCTCATTCCTGAGCAAATAGTCCTCTAGACTTTTGCAAGTAATATCTATGATATGGCAAGATCAGGGAAAGGGAGATGTTCCTGTCAAAGCAGGCTCAAGTGTCACATGGTAGGAGCACTCACACCAGGGACATCATGCAAAGCAGGCCCAAGATGGACAGTTCAGCAGATACTCCAAGTGTTTGACTGCATAGGTCACAGCCAGCTCCATTGTGAAGGAAAAACTATTAATAGGAAATGTGTGTGGAGAAAAGGGATAACACACAGAAAACACAATGCTTTAGAAACAATAGATCTCGGTCTTCAGAGGACCAGAGGGTCAGAGAGCACTATGGGTAAAGTCCCATTGTCTCTACCCTCTGCCACCCTTCACTACAGACAACCCAGGAGTGACCATTCATTCATTCACTGCCTCTGTATACAAAAATTTATTGAGTGTCAGAAATGATTCATTTTTTAGGCCTGGCTTAGACACTGGTTGTTTTTAATTTTTTTTTTTTGAGACAGTGTCTTGCTTTGTACTTCAGGCTGGCCCTGAGCTCACTATGTAGCCCAGACAAGCCTCAAACTCAGCAATCCTCCTGCCTTTACCTCCCAAGTGTTGGGATTACAGGCGTGAGCCACCACACCCAGCTGTTTTTAATTTTTATCAGTACACATGTGCAGTACATAATCACACTGACTTGTGCAGCTGGTACATGTACATAACACATCTTAATTCTTTTTTCACCCTCTTTCCTGTCCCCCACAATGTTTTGGTCTCTTTCACTTGTACAGAAAACCTATTCCTATCTCCCTGTTTAAGACCCAGTCTCTGTCCTCAGGATTTCACCATCCATCATAGTTCAGCAGGAGAGGAGTTTCCTCTGCCTCAGAATACTTAAGAGAATGACACATACTCTGATATAGCAGACTGTGGAGGAGAGGCTCTGTCCACATTCCTCTCTGGACACGTGCCACTCCCCATAGCACCTGGAGGAGGGACAGGTCCACTCTGGGCTCAGATGCTGAGTTCAAGCTATACTGTTATCAAGATGGGTGAAGATCAGAATCATAGCTAAGAGAAGCAGGATTATCACTGAGGGATGATTGTTCTAGCACTGGAGATGAGATTCAGGGAGCTGGACTAAAACAGGGTCCATTTAAGCAGAAGGGGACGGTCTGGATGTGGGCAAAAAGCAGAGAGAAGCAGGCGGTAGAGGTGAGCAGGCTCATAAAGAGGCCCAAGTCCAGGTTTGATCTGCCCACACTCTCAGCCCCAGGGGATGCATCGACAGCAATCTACGTTGAGCATCTTTCCTGCGCCATGCCATGTAGGATGGCAGGAGTGGGGCTGGCCCTGTGAATAGACATGTGGCCTGGCAGAGAGCACTGAGCTGGCAGCTTTTGCAGTTTAATTTCCTTTATGGCAACAGATAGTCCTGGAGGGAATGAGGCCTACTGGCAGCCTTGCTCAGTGGGCACAAGGCATGGCTGAGGTAGTGTTTTCCACCTTTCTTCTCAGACTCGTCCCTTCAACCTTGGCCTCACTCATTACTACTTCCAAACTCTTGCCACCTCTGTCTTTCTCCTAAGAGCTCTGGAAATGTCACTGGTGTACGCTTCTGAAGCAAAGAATTAGCATGCTGCAATCAGTCCCTCTGTAGATTCTGAGAAGCTGCTCAACTGGCACCTTTCACATGCTGCTGGCCATGCAGTCTCTCTGCAGCTCAGCCCACCACATGGGAATGCAAGAACTCCTGGCTCACTCTGTCCACCAGCCCCTCGTCACCATACACCACAGCAGGACTAAACGTAAGGCCAGATTCTCAGCACAAGAGAGGAGATCTTACCAATCAAAAAGGCCACCTATTCTCCAGAAAAGAAAACTGAGACTCAGGAGAGTTCATTGCTCCACACACACAGACAGCAAGTGCCGTTTCCCATTTCTCTTGGTGCAGTCTGCATTTATCACCTAGACAGCTCCCCAGTGTTTGCTTCCTGAAGAGGACAGCAGAAGTCAAGTGCGCTGGTTACCCCCCTCCTCTTTTCCTGCCAGTGGAGCCCTGGTGAGCCTGCCTTCTGCTCTGGGCACTGCCACTGCTTTCAGGTGCTAATGATTGTGAGCGTCACTGGCCATGCTCCTCCTGGTCAGTCTGCCTCAGCACTGACCCGACATGATGGCACACAGGGTTTCTCAAGAGCTGTCTCTTCTCAGCCCCTTCCCTGACACCTCCTGTCCCCAGGCCCCAGAGAACACAGTTCCAGGATGCACAAAGGCAGAAGGCAAGCGAGTTTGGCTACCGCAGCTCCCACCCAGTGTGCCCTCCTGGAATTTGTCCTGGCTCCCAGACCATTCCCATCCACACACTGCAGCTTGGCGCAGCTCGCAGAGTAACTCTTGTGGGATGGGGAGGGGGCAGGTGCCAGAGCCAGGTGCATGCCACTCGAGCCTCCTGCGGCCACAGCCACGGGATGCAAAGCAGGGGCAAGACTGAGGGCTTGGCAGCAGTTTACTTCAGGCCCTGGAAACTTGCCAACGTCTCTGCAGAGAGGAAACGCAGGCAGGGGGTTCACGCTGAGTTTCCTTTGAAGGCCTTCTGGCTGAGCTGCTCTCTGAAGAGCCAGGTGAGGAAGAACTTGCTAAGGAAGAGGTGGCCCTGCCCGGCACACACTGCCCTGTTGCTGCTCTCTGGTGAGACGCTCCCCCACCATCCCCACCGTGAGCGTGAGCCTGTCTTCACTAAATAGCTCCCAGGCAAGAGCCCTTCTCTGGTGTCAGTGTCGGTGTCCCCCTGTCGGCTCCACACAGAGCGTCCCCGGTGGGCGTGGACCACACAGACTGTGCTTCCCTCAGGCCTCCTCCCAAATCCGCATGAACTGTGGGATTAACACATGGAGAACGAACATATGGGTGGCTCAGCTCCTGGATAAACTGATCAACACTTTCGGATTACAGAAAAATCACCACCAGGGAAAGCGAGTGACACACCCTGAGCCTGTACACAACAGTCTCCACCAGCAAAATGAAAAGCAGTATCAAATCTGAAAAATCAATTCACATTTTATCACCTTGTTTAGCAATTTGTAATCATATCGATAATAAAGTAACCTTCCCACCCCCAAAACTCTTTAGCTGTTTTAAGTCATAAACAATTGCTGAAGTTAATCTATGTGTCAAATTAGCACCTGTTTATACCCTACCCTTGAGTAATATTGTGTTCCGAGAAGAGTTTAACTTAGAAAATTTCCATCTGCACAGTTGCCCATTTCTCCCAACAGAGCTACATCCAGACTCAGATGTAGCTATGTTTGTTTCTCTGAATAGTTAAATATTTCCCAGGTCACAAACAGCTCTATTTGGTGAAATCTGTCTCTGACCTCTGTGCTATCATATGTTCTTGCATTCAAACAGAAAATTTTAAGTAATGAGAGTATAATTGTCAAAATGGATATGAGTTTCAACTCTAATTTGATGTGACTACCTGCAGATTTTTGTTAATTTTCCTCTAATGTTTAAATTGTAAAACAATGAAACAGGAAGAACTATGGGGTGAAATGTTTTTTTGGTAGGTGCAAGCTTCAATTCATGCATGAAGTATTTCACTGAATGTTAACAGTACCTTTTTCATTTTAATTGCTGTTTTAGAACTGTTGGATGAATCTAGGAAAATGTATAATTGTATCACTTCATAGTTGCCTAAATTATACTTTTTGTAGACTACTACATTTTATAAATTCTCATGTGATAATCACTAGAAAATTATACAAAATATTACTGTATCAGGTTGTGATCAAAGGATTGAAGTTTAACTTCTAGGTACTTAAAAAAAAATACTAAATAGGCCCTGCCCCATTCCACGCCAGAGCTGCACAGAGACAGACCAGGTAAGTGGTGTGCAGGGGAGCTTGCAGGGAACCTGGACAACAAAGGAGGCCTGTGACATTACCGGCACCCAGGGCTGCAACTGCTTCCACCCAGACCAAGCCAGAGGCCAGTGAAGACAGCCTCTTCTAAGTCCAGGGTGAGTCCAGAAGGTCTTGGAATCTTCATTTCTCTTTGGGCCAAACTGGATATAACTGTTACATGGAGAAGAACCTCCAAAGTCACCACCTGGTACTCTGTGGACACTGAATGAATATGGCTCTAGTACTGGAACCTGTACAGAGGCCTTCAGTTAGTTCCTCTGCCCAGTCCACCATGTCAAAGAAAGCACTCACTAGAAGAGTGAGGGAATCCTGTTGATGATAGCCATTGGTGAGTTGGTGGAATCAGATCCACCCACAAGGGCCTGGACTCTTGCAGAGTTCAAACCTGTAGGGGCTCATTAAGCTCAACTTAGGCATTATATTCAGAAACTAGATAAGGGATAATGGATGTCTCCTTTTGACTAATGTGCTTAACTTGGTATATTGTTATTGCTGATTTTGATGCTGTTGTTATTCTTTTGATTTTTTTCATTCTGACATTACATTTTTTCATTTTGTTTTGTTTTCATTTTGCTACTATGCTGGTACTGAATCTGTCCAACTCTCTAGGTTCCTGTCCTCTCAATTGCTTTTATCTTTATAGAAGAGGGAATCTAATTTCTGGTTTGCCTTCTATTGCTAGGTCTCCCTGTTTTCCTCTTGTTCCCACACCTTCTTCTAATCTTCTAGTCAGAACCAATACCCAGAAGTTAAAGGCTCTCAGTCTGCCCTAATTCCCCTTCTTTATTATTATAAAAAGGTGCAAAGTCTCCAGTGGTCCTGCAGTTCTCAGTACTTTCTTATATATGTCCCTTTAGCCTCTGTTATACTCAGGCATATATGAGGTTCTCAAGATCTATGTGATCTTTATGAATCTGCTAACCCTATTTCTAAGCTTTCATTCTCCTTCTGTCTTTCTACCTCTCCAACTCCCCAGTGACATTTTATTCCCAAGGATTCTGCTGGTACATTTAAAGGCCTGTATGTTGTAAACACATTGCTGATTAATTCCAAATTTTGGCATATGGACATAGAGGTAACTCATGAGTTCAAAGTCTTCAGAATAGAAATTATTAAAACTTTTTATTTCCTTTACTGTTTTTGATACTGTTGATAGTACTGATTTTATTTTAGCAACAAAGATAATGTGACTGTTCTGTTCAAATACCTCCCATGGTGTGCTAGAACTGAGAACTCTCAAGGGTCATTACAGATTTAAGGAGGACAACCCAGGAAGGTACCACTTCCTAAGGGTCCTGAATAATAGTAAGAGACTTGCAACAAACATTGCCCAGAAACCAGGCAAGGAATTAAACAAATAACATTAACAACTACAAAAGAATAGAAATGAGAAAAAATTCAAAAAGCCAGACACAAAGACCACCACCACAGGGAAATTCAGGGAAAAGGGAAATTGAGCAAACTGAAATTCAAAACCAGGACTCTCTGAGATGGTAACAAAAGCATATCTAGTAAAATGGAAATCAGAACTCATCTCTGAGATGAAAATAGATATACTATCCATAGTGAAAGACTTCATTAAAAAAGAGATCAGTGAGATGATAGAATCTAAGATAGCAAAAGCAATGGAACCTTTTAAACAGCTTCAAGCTGAGCTGTAGATGATGAAGAAGGAGAATGAAAGTTTGCAAAGCAGGATGAATGAAGCTGAGAGCTGAATTTCAGGCCTAGAGGACAGGATGGTAGCCAATGAACAGGAAAGACATGAACTATGGAAAATGGCAAGGGACCATGAGAAATCAATCCAACGCCTTCTAGATGATTCAAAGAAGAATAACATAAGACTGATTGGAGTTACTGAGGAAGCAAGAGAGGAGACAGTGTAAAAGATATTTTTAAAAAATTGTTGAAAGATACAATGGCAGAAAATGTCACAGGAAAAGAATTGGACATACAGATAAATGAGGCTTATAAGACTCCAAGAGGCCATGACATAAAAATATCTATACCGAGACATATAATATCAAGGTTCAAGATACACAACAAAAGAATGAAATACTGAAAGCAGTAAGAGAAAGAAAAAAAATCACCTACAAATGGAAGCCCACCAGGATCATAGCGGTCTTTTCAACACAAACACTCAACACAAGGAGAGCCTGAAGTGAGGTGTTTTGCAAGCATTACAGGAAAACAAACTTCAACCTAGATTAATGTATCCTGCAAAACTATTTTTCAGAATTGATGGGGACAAAGAATACCTGAAAAACTTCACAAATATGAAACCTGTACTCCAAAATAATCTAGAATATCTTGGGGGGAAAAAACACAGAAAATTACAAACCCATGAGATCCAACAGAGTGAACTCACTGGGACAAACATGAAACAATGGAAAAGGGCAAAACCAAGGAATAAAAGAGCCAAGAACAGGAAAACATGGCAACTCTAAGTCTGTCCATTTCAGTCATAACCATTAGTCTCAATGGACTCAAAGGGCAATTAAAAGACACAGACTGGCAGATTGGATCAAGAAGCAAGATCCTACAATCTGATGCATACAGGAAACACACCTAATTCAGAAAGAAACCCATAGACTGAAAATAAAGGGATGGAAAATAATTCTCCATGTGACAGGAAACTGAAAAAGAGCAGGAGGGGCTATCTTGTTTGTAGACAGAATAGATTTCAAGTCAAAACTGATTAAAGGAGACAAAGAAGGGCAGTATATTCTCATACAAGAAACAAATCAGGAGAAAGAAATAACAGTCATAAATATTTATGCACCAAACTCTAATGCACCTAACTATATAAAACAAATGTTAATGGACATAAAAAGCCAGATAACCACTAATACAGTAGTAGTATGGGACTTCAGTACTCCACTATCACAAAATGACAGATCAACCTGACAAAGAATTAATAAGGAAATACTTGAGCTAAAACAAACTTTTGAACAAATGGACTTAGCAGATACCTACAAGGTATTTTTACCCCACAAAGTCAGAATATATGTTCTTCTCAGATGCTCATGTATCATTCTCCAAAATAGATCACATCCAAGTTCATAGAATAGGTTTAAGTAAATGCAAAGGAATTGAAGTTATTTCTTGCATACTATCAGACCATAGTGCCTTGAAACTGGAGTTGAATGGCAAAAGAAATTCCAAGATCCTCACAAACACATGGAAATTGAACAACACTCTGTTGACCAACCAATAGGCCACAGAAGAAATGAAACAGTTTCTACAATTAAGTGATAACCCCAGTACAACATACAGGAATTTATGGGACACAATGAAAACACTTCTATGAAGAAAATTCATAGCAGTGAATGTCCATTCCCGGAAAATAGAGCAAACTGAAATAAATAATCTAATGATGAACTTCAACTACTAGAAAAAGAGGAGCAAGACAAACCCAAAGCTCATACACGGGAGGAAATTATAAGGATCAGAGCAGAAATTAATGCAATGGAGACAAAGAGAATGATATAAAGAATCAATGAATCCAAGAGTTGGTTCTCTGAAAGGATAAATAAAATTGACAGACCCCTAGACAACCTTATCAAACAAAGAAAGGAAAAGTCTCAAATCCATGCTATTAGAAATGAAAAAATGGGGAAATCACCACAGGTCTAGTGAAAGTCCAAAGGATAATAAACACATATTTTTAAAATTTGTACTCCAAAAAGATGGAAAATGTAGAAAAAAGATAGATTTCTAGACACCATGAACTTCCAAAGCTGAACAAAGAGGATATAAAAATGTTAAACAACCCAATATCAATCTGTGATATTGAAAATGTAATTTGAAAAAACCTACCAACAAAGAAAAGCCCCGGTCTTGATGAGTTAATGTCACTACTTCTCAAACTCTTTAATGAAATCGAAAGGGAAGCAGTACTCCCAAAATCATTTCTTGAAGCAAGCATTACCTTGATTACAAAAGCAGAGAAAGACCCAACTGAAAAAGAACATTACAGGCCAATCATGAACACTGATGCAAAATCCTCAACAAAATATTAGCAAACAGAATACAGTTATCAAGAAAATCATACACCCTGATCAAGTCAGATTTATCCCAGGGATGCCAGGCTGGTTCAACATATGTAAATCAATAAACATAATACACTATATCAACAGACTCAAGGACAAAAACCATATGGTCATCCAAATAGATACAGAAAAAGCATTTGACAAAGTCCAACACCCATTCATGCTCAAAACCCTACAGAGAATTGGAATAGATGGACTTTCTCTCAAACTAATACAAGCTATTTATGAGAAACTAACAGCCAGCATCAAACTAAATGGGCAAAATTGAGACCTTTTACACTCAGAACAAGAACAGAACAAGGATGTCCACTGTCACCACTCTTGTTCAATATAGTGCTGGAAACAGCCACAACAATTGGGCAAGACAAAGAAATAAAAGGAATAAAGATAGGTAAGGAAGAAGTTATACTGTCATTATTTGCTGATGATATGATTCTCTATGTAGAGCATCCTAAAAACACAACCAAATGACTGCCAGACTTAATCAGCAAATTTAGCAGTGTAGGTAGACATGAGGTCAATCTCAAAAATCAACACCCTTTGTCTACACAAACAACAGACTCACTGAAAGAGAAATTGGGGAGTCAATCCCTTTCACTATAATATCCAAAAATGAAATATCTAAGAATCAATCTAACAAAGGAGGTGAAAGATCTCTACTCTGAAAACTATACCATTCTGACAAAGGAGATTGAAGAGTATATCAGAAAATGAAAAGACATCCCTTGTTCCTGGGTATCAAGAACCAACATTATCAAAATGGCTATATTTCCACAACTACTATTCAGATTCAATGCAGTTCTGATTGAAATCCCAATACCGTACTTCATAGAGCTAGAGAAAATAATCCAAAAATTCATCTGGAACCACAAGAGACCTAGAATAGCAAAAGCAATTCTAAGCAACCAGGATATGGCAGGGGGTATCACAATCCCCAACTTAAAACTGTACTATAAAGCCACTGTGAGAAAAACTGCATGTTACTGGTAAAATAACAGACCTGAGGATCAGTGGGATAAACTAGAAGATCCAGAAACAACTCCAGATACACTAAGTCACCTTATCTTTGACAAAGGAGCCAAACATCCTCAATGGAGGAAAGACAGCCTCTAACAAATGGTGCTGGAAAAACTGGGCTTTAGCCTGTCAAAAACTAAAGCTAAAACACTCCTGAAGACATTGGCTTAGGCAGAGACTTTATGAACAAAATCTCTATAGCATGAGACCTAGCAGAAAGAAATCAACAAATGGGTCTCATCCGACTAAAAAGCTTCTACACAGCAAAGAAACCATTGGCACTGCTAAAAGACAACCAACAACATGGGAAAAAATCTTTACTGTTTGTCAAAGGGCTAATATCTAGAATGTATATAGAACTTAAACAAATCAGTCCCCTCAAGTTTAAACACCCAATTTAAAAATGGGCATCTGAAACAAACACTTCTCAAAGGCAGAAGTAAAAGCAGCCAAGAAGCATATGAAGAAATGTTCAACATCACTGGTCATTTGAGAGATGCAGATGAAAACAACACTGAGATTTCATCTCACTCCACAAAGAATGGCTTCTAATGCAAAATCAACCAGCAATAAATGCTGGCAAGGCTGTGGGGAGAGAGGAACCCTTCTCAACTGTTGGTCTGATTGTGGACTTGTGCAACCATTGTGGAGATCAATGTGGAGATTCCTCAGAAAACTAAGATTAGAGGTCCCATTTGACCCTGCTATTCCCCTGCTAGGAATATACTCAAAGGAATTAAAAGAATCATACTGTAAAGACATATGTACACCCATGTTCATTGCACCTCAGTTTGTGATAGCCCAATCTTGGAAACAGCCCAGATACCCATCAACTGGAGATTGGATAAAGAAGATGTAGGGTTTATTTTTTAATAAAATAAGAGTATTACTCTGCCATAAAGAATGACAAGTTTCATTCATTTATGTGCAAATGGATATACCTGGAGGACACACTAATAAGTGAAATAAATAGATCACAGATACGCAAATACCAGATCTTTTCTTTGGTATGAGCACCTGTAGATGTAAATGAGTTCTAGAATGTATGATAGTTTTTGTAAAATAGGAAATATCCAAAGGGAATTTGGTGTGGGAACACAATGAGGGGAAGGAATAAATATGAATCCAAAAGAAAATAAAAGAGCAGGGGACTCGGCTGTGGCGCTCTGCTGGACTGTCAGCGTGATCCATGGGCAGCAGCAAGGACCGCGATGACGAACTACAGCGAAGAGCAACGGAACGAGCTGGAGGCGCTGGAGTCCATCTACCCTGACTCCTTCACAGTATTATCAGAAAATCCACCCAGTTTCACCATTACTGTGACATCAGAGGCTAGAGAAAATGATGAAACTGTCCAGACAACCCTCAAGTTTACATACAGTGAAAAATATCCAGATGAAGCACCTCTTTATGAAATATCCTCCCAGGAAAACCTAGAAGATAGTGATATTACAGACATTTTAAAATTATTAGCATTACAGGCTGAGGAAAATCTTGGTGTGGTCCTGATCTTTACTCTTGTGACAGCAGTGCAAGAAAAGTTAAATGAAACAGTAGATCAGATAAAAACGAGAAGAGAGGAAGAAAAGAAATTAAAAGAAAAAGAAGCAGAAGAAGCAGAGAAGCAATTATTCCATGGCACCCCTGTTACAATTGAGAATTTCATATGTTGGAAAGCCAAGTTTGATGCAGAACTTTTGGAAATTAAAAAGAAATGGATGAAAGAAGAAGAGCAAGCAGGAAAAAATAAATTAAGTGGTAAACAGCTTTTTGAAACAGATCATAATCTTGACACATTGGATATCCAGTTCTTGGAGGATACTGGAAATAATGTGGAAGTAGACGAGTCTTTGTTCCAGGAGATGGATGACTTAGAGCTAGAAGACATCAAGGATGACCCAGACTACAACCCTGCTGATCTAGGGAGTGACTCAGCGGACTGATGACCCATCTCCATCTGTGGGAGCTCAGCATCCACAGCATCTGTGGTTGTGCCCAGAGGGTTTTCATTTTCCTTTCTTTTTTTTCTAAGAAAACATAACTTTCAGGAGAATATTCTTCTGATAACTTTCATCATTGAACTTAATAAACTGACCATACCACTTCAAATGTAAAATGTTCACTTCTTCTTACTGGTGAACAGAAGATTACATATTTAACTTTATTTAACGCTGGAGGGAGGTCCTGCCTGTGACACCAAGATTTATTTGAAGGTGGGCTGCGGCTGTGTGCAGATGGGATTATGTACGAGGAACTGGACTAATGCGTGGTTTCTATGCTGGAAATGATGGTTACCTTTGGGTTCCAAGTGTTGTCTTTCATATAAAGTGGTACAATACTGAGATAAAATAGGAAATTATACCTGGATCTTGGTCTCTTGACACAGTGAATTTAAGTTTTAATAGAACCAGAAGCCCAGATTATATGCAAGAATAAAATGGATGTCATCACTATAATAGTCCCTGAATGCACATTTTTGGTATTAAATGTTGTATACTCCTAAGTCTTTCTCAGGTTAGATTTATGAACCTCAATTTGAATTTTAAAAATGTTGTTCTGCTATTTTTTTAATTTCTAAAAATTAGTACATATTGGTTTACATAATGATCATATTTATCATAGGGAATTTTTCCTGTATTTAACACATCTTAATCTTTTTTTCCCCGTCTGCCTTCCTTCCAACCCTTCTTTGCCTCCCTATTTACAAAAGTATGTTTGCATCTTTTCCTTTGATTTCCTTTTTTGTCCAATTTCTTCCCTTTCCCCTCCTTGTTTCCTTTCCCATTTGAACATGTTTTTCCTACTTCCCAGTGTATATGTGCCATTACCCTTTGAGTTTCTTGTAAGAGAAACAATGCAATGTTTAAAAAAAAAAGAAAGAAAATAAAAGAGCATGTATATTATGGGTGGGGGGTGGGGGTGGTAGGGATGTGGGTAAAAATGAGAATTAACTTGTGTCATATACTGGTACAAATTCCCCAATGTTGAGTATGATTGTGAGCTGTATGTAAAATGTACCAATAAAGAATTCAATTTTTAAAAAATACTAAAAGCTGTACTTTCCCCTCTTCTTACTGTAATTTTATGTTAAGCTTTATTCAAATAATTACATTGGCTGAACATAAAAATAAAATTTAAAAAATTTTACTTTATTTTCTGGTTATTACAATTCCTCTTTTAATTTTTTATCTATACAGAACATAACCTTGTTAAATCAAGGAGCAAGAGGCTAAAATATGATTCACTCCACACATCACTTATGACAGGACAGCCAAGGCACTAAAACCCTAACTGTGAGCACTGCCCCTAACCCAAACCTCATGTCACCTGCAACTCCTTCACTCTTCTTTTCAGACCTGGAATTGTCACTCCTCCTACATCTCTCATTTCATCTCCTTCCCCCTTTCTCATTTTCCAGTTAAAATAGGAGCTTCAGATAAGAGAATGTCTTTGCCTGATCTGTCTGCAGAAGACATATTAAGAATATGTATTGGGTTGATTGATTAAACAACGTACAGAAGATGAATCTCTGCTGCAATCTGGAGAGACTGAGCTCTGGGTGGGAGGTGCACCTATAGTGGATTGACCTTCCCCTGCAGCTGATAAAGGCCCACAGAGCCATAGCCCTTAGCCAATTGTCTGCTTTTGCTTAGTGGTGCTCTGATAGCTCAGGACAACAGATTTTGGGTTTTCCATCTTCAACTGCTCTCCACTGAAAAAAGTGCCCTAACAAAAAAAGCTGTAGGGCCAGAGATTTAGCTCAGTGGTTCCGGCGCCTGCCTCGCAAGCACAAGGTCTTGAGTTTGAGCCGGGTAACCACATACAATGCTGGGCGTGGTGACTCACGCCCACCAGCAATCAATACCACATACCACAGTGCCAGGCATGGTGGCTCACGCCTGTAATCCCAGCACTTGGGAGGCAGAGATAGGAGGATTGCTGAGTTCAAGGCTTGCCTGGGCTACACTGTGAGCTCAGGGCCAGCCTGAACTACAAAGCGAGACCCTGTCTCAAAAAAACAAAACAAAACAAAACAAAAAAACAAACAAACAAACAGCTGTAAGTGTAAAAAGCACCCAAAGAGAAAAAAATGCCCTCAAACTGTTTTCTTGTATAATCCAATCATAAATATCTCTTAGTCCACTATTTTTGTGGAAACCAGCCTCTTTGGGAGAAATAACTAGAAGATCGAAACTGACCAGGCCTTCTTACAGAGAGACTTTGGACTTAACTATGTTGCAAAAGATCCTGTTTGGGAGGAATAATTGAAACACCTTTCCTGATTGCCTACAACTTTGTTTTCAGCTCACCTTTACCTTGGATAACAACAAGGACTCTGGTCATCCCACTTGCTATGATGCTTCAAGGTGGAACTGCTCCATTGCCCGTGTTTACCCTGCTTTCTGAGTTTTTGTTACATTTTTCTTATTGGAGAGGTGCTAAATAAAAGTGTGGCAGGCTGGGGCCTGGGGTCTTTTGCTACCCAGAGTAGCATGGATCAGGCCCAAGCTCAGTTTTTTCTAAGCTATATATTATTTTACTGAGCTATATATTATTTTGCTGTGTGTCGTTGACTCACAAGAGACTAAAACCTAAATCCAGAGGTCCTAGGTACATTCCTTTCCCCTGGATCATACCTACATACTTTAAACAATTTTTTTCAGCTAAAATATCAGCAGATTTTAATGGTATTTGTTTCTTAGCTGATTTTACTTTTTATTATAGGGATTATTAAAAGAAGAAAAATCTTTAAGACACGAGAAAATAAAAAAGATGGAATTCCATGCACATGGCTCACAATCTGTGGTATTTGGAGCAACACAATCGACCCTAGGTAGCTTGTCACAGCATATGTCATTATGTTTATTGTAAAGGGAGGTTGGCCCTAGAACTCAGCTCCTCCTTCATCCCACATTTGATCCATCTCTAGTTCTTACAGAGGATGACTAAACTGTTTCTCAGACCTGATCCTTCCTATCCTCTCATCAATCAACCACCTTCTGGTGTCCCATCCTCTACTATTATCCCCAATGCCTTGATCTATTTTAACCAAGGTCAACGACCTAGTCATGCACTTCACTATATAAAACACTTCAATAACTCCTCTTTGTCTAGACCAAAAAAAAAAAAAAGAACCGCAAATGATTCTGCAGGACAGCACCACTATTTCTCATCCCTCATCTTGGTATTCAGAGCTAGTAAACCCAGCTCTTGTCATTCTCTGAAATGAACTGGTTCCTCACCTGTGTTTGTGTATGAGCTGATCTCAGGCCCATAATGCTCTTACCTAACTTTCTAGTCTCCAGCTTATTCCTACTGATACACTAAAATTCAATTCAAGAAGCCTTGTAAGGATTCTGCCTGACACGACTGCAACCATTTTAAGTTGCAAAAGCCATGATTGCTCCAAATAACTCTGGTCAGTTTTCCCTGCACGGTCTTCCCAGGTAATATGGATAAACAAAACTATGAAGGTGGCACGTGGAGTCCTTGGTGGTAGCTTGTGATAAACCAGGTACAATCCAGCTTGAATGGGGTCACTTTTGTCCTGACTGCTGTATACTTCACTCCCATCTGACCCAAATCACAGGCACATACTGGTCTTGTTGCTATCTGAGACCACCTTCTGCCAATAAGTCCTCAATAAACTGCACTCAGTATAATTTCTGGATCTGTTGGCCCTTTCTTTGGTCTCATGGCATCTAAGGCCAGTCCTCAGGTAATGATGAGACGATGTTTTTCCAAAGTAAGCCTTCTCTGATAACTTCTACCTTGTTACTTTCTTATTGCTGCGACAAAACAGACCCATACACTAGAGAGATTTATTTTAGCTCACTGCTGATGGAGGATTCTAGTCAGCTGCTCCAAGGCAGGCTGGCATAGCAGAGGGGAATGGCAGAAGAGGCTTGCTTATGGCATGACAGGCAGAAAACAGCAAAAGATGGAGGGAGAAAGAGGAATATATACAGTTCCAGGCTATGACCACAGTGACCTTCCTCACCTCCCAACATCACACTCAACTATGAACCCATCAGTGGACTAATCCAATGTTAAACACCCATGACCCAGCTACCTCTTGGAAGCATGGGAGCATGGAGGCTTTAGGGGGAAATCTAGAAATGAACCAATAACAATTGGGTTTTTCCTATGTTTATAAAAACCCTCTAGCAGTCTATGAATATTACCAAATTAGAAATGTGAGCATATAGAACCATTAGCCTTAATAAGACTGTGGATTTTTTGAGGTCAGAGACAGTATCCTATCATCTTTATCCTGATGCCTAGATGGTATCTCTCATACAAGTAACAATAAATGCTTGTCAGATAAATTGAATATATGAATGATAAAGGAGGTGTTTTCTTTCACCTCACCCTTCTTGCTCTCACAGCCAGTAAACAAACATACTTAAAGAAGTCTAATATATTTAATATTTAATGAACTGCCTTTATGGAAAAACAAAATCATGTGAACAGACCACCACTGACATTGAGAAAAGTCTGTTCAAAGATCATTCATTCTACCCTTCCCTGTCTTTCTCAAGTATGAGGAAGAGGATTGCTGCTCCCCACGCAGAGGATGTTATTTTCCTAGGTTGCTTATTTAGCATTTTTCACAGTTACTAAAATAACCTACTTTTCCCTGGGTCTAGTTGTACCTCAGTTCAGAGCAGAAACAGAGACATAATGAGCTGGAGATGACATGCTTGATTCATAAGCTTCTAGAAGCAACTAATTAGTTCCTGAAAGTTAAATCCACTAGAGGAGAGCGCTTTTTTTTTTCCAATACCTATCCCAAGTCTTCCTTCAGGCTCATTAACTACCCATCCCCACTGCTATGCTCACTTCAAACTCTGATGGAATCATATGGGGAGAAACATATAGTTTAACACAGCTTCCTGGGTGCTCTGCTTTGTTCTCAGCCCCATCTGGCCATACAAAACCCACTTGGACCACTGATCAGAATACCTGGCCACTAACCAAGTGCTAGTGTCAGAGCTGTCCTTAGTCTGGACACTTTGCCTCTCCTCTTAGCATGTCTCAGCTCCAGCATTTCTGTAACATTTCCCTAAGAGAATGGTAACAGTCAGAAACATTCTCAATCACTGGCAAGGATATAATCAGATGCTGGAAGAAAATGTAAATGAGAGAATCCCAGGGAAAGTAATGCAAGTTTGTCTTCTTTTGAAACTACACAACCCAAAATACATTTTCACGTGGTCAGGACCATGCCAAGGGCATACGACTACAGTCAAGAAGCCTACACTCTTGCAGTAAGAGCACACTTTTAACCCTCAATGGCTTTAACCCCTCAAAGGTAGGGGGGTTTAATAATGGGATAAACATAGCAACTGCTGCCTGTACTTCAACACAGCTGTAATGGGAAAATTGTACAAACACAAAAACAGAACCTATTGAGGGAAAGTATGGTCCTTGTGACATTCCCAGGACCTAGATCCTAGTTCTAGAAATTTCAGTGTTCATAAAAGAAATGAAAGGAAAACATAATTGTTATTCATTTTATTTAATAAAAATGAATTCCCTCCATTAGCCAAATACCTGGTTAGAATATGGTCTGAAAGACTGTCCACTACCACATTTCTAACATTTAGTACAGTACCTGCCACATAGTTGGTGCTCAGCAAAATGTTCAACTAAATTAATATACATAAAGACTGACTTCTGACCCAACAGTATGAAGACCTCTGTCCAGCTGCATGCCAGTGAAACTGAAGAAAATTATTTTTTAAAAAAAGGTCAAACCATAAAGTCATAAAGCAGATAAAAAGACATCTATTCAAGGAGTGTATGAAAATTCACTGAGAAAAATGAAGGCATGGTATGTAAACTGAAAGCATTCCCTCTTCTGGCTCCTCAGGGTAGCAAGGCAGAGGCTGCACTGAAGGCTGGTGGAAATAGAGTACAGGGATCCCCTCCCCCAACTCCTAGCTGGAAGGCTCTTTTCCTCAGAAAAGCGGGTCATCAGTATTTCTCATCCCTCCTGCCCCTACTCATGTGAGCTGGGCTGGACCTCGGGTGCAGGCCTGCTGAAAACAGGAAACCCCCATCCCTTCCAGCCCAGCTCGGGAGCACTGGTTTCATGCTAGGAGAAGCAAACTGAGAAGACCTCGAGATTCTGCCCCATCTCCCCCAAACGCTAAGTTCCCACAGCAGCAATGTCACTCAGAAAAGAAGATACTGTTCCCATGATCCTCACATTTTGCCTGTGAGAGAGTAGCAAGTTGAAAAATGCATGACTCCAGATATCCTCCAATGAGAAGTGACTTCTTTTGCAACAGAAGAGAGTTCATGCTTAAGGGCACTCTGGAGAAGGCTAGAGGCTGTGAAGGAGGCTGTTAGGAGGAGACGTGTGAAGACAGTGAAACTAAGCAGGGTAATGTCCAGATAACTGGGGGAAGAGATGGCAGGGTTGGAGGAGTATCACTGGCCTCAGGATTGGAGGGATTGGAGGAGTATCACTGGCCTCAGGAGCTGGTCCTTCCTGGAAACTTCAAGGTGACTGCATTTGTCTGCAAAGCGATTTAGGCTGCCAGGATATTGCTGAAAACATAACTCAATCAAGGGTGCTTAGTGGAGACTAACAGTTTGTTATAGGAAATAACCCCAGAGATGAAATATGTTATGTCCTGACCTGCTAGCTGTCTGACAAGCTGAGTTCTTATTCTCTAGAAATTGAAGAATGTGTCCTAGGAATAGTGGAGGTGAAGAGTAAGAAAATATTTTTTGGTAGGAAAGCTCCTGAGGGACAGGAGGGGTCCCAAGTGGGTAGTTTGGGGACCCTACTTTATAGGGGAGTTTTATAGGGTGAAATCCTCATGAGCATAATATAGGCCACAGACATTCAGTAAGATTACAAATACAATCACTTATATCATGGTTGACCAATTGGGAAACAAGTCACGTGACAAGCATGGATGGAAAGAACAAAGATTCTCCTAGGAAGTAGTGGGTCCAGAGGTCTTGGTTCTACACCCAGGGTCGCTGATGTCTGTCTAGTCTTCATTAGGCCCAGTGTGTGTTCTTTGAGAAGTATGTAGGTCTGGTCATCTCATCTCTGTCTCAAGACCTGGTTTTCAGCCAATGTGTTTGCTGCATTTGTGTGTTTTACTTTTGACCTGACCCACTCAAAGACTTGGCCCAATCTGACTGCCTGTGATATTTCTACTCAGTTCATCTGTCTATAATAATTTGAGGGTGGTCAAGTAAAAGAAAAGAGGAAAGCCTTATACAACCTGTAGAGTAGTGACCCTGGGCAGCACAAAGCTTCCTGAGGAGCAGCATGAGAAGATGGATGTGTGTGTGTGTGTGTGTGTGTGTGTGGTGTCAGTGTCTTCACAAATAACTGAGCATAGCAGTAACAGAGAGCAGGATAGGAGAGGGTCAGAACTTAGAGTCTGCTGTAAAATATCCAATTTCCAATAAAACACTCTAAGATATACAGAGAAACAGGTAAGTATGACCCATACACTTAATAGGCAGCAAAACTGGCTGAGAGCAAACACATGGTAAGATTAACAGCAAAAAAAACCTTCAAAATAGCACTTTATTTTGTGGTTTTTTTTATACTTTTTTATTTTTTGGTGCTGAGAACTGAACCCAGGGCTTCATGCTTGCGAGGCAAGCACTGTACCACTGAGCTAAATCCCCAGCCCCTAAAATAGCATTTTAAATGGATGTAAGGAACTAAAAGAAGCCGTGCCTGGGAGCAAGGAAAGGCATGATGACAATGACACATCAAATCGACAGTATCAATATAGAAGAAGACCGGAGTATTACTTTGCCATAAAGAATGACAAGATCGATCCATTTAGGTGCAAATGGAGACACCTGGAGGATATACTAATAAGTGAAATCAATAGATCACAGATAGACAATTTCCGGATCTTCTCTTTGGCATGAACACCTGTAGATGCAAATGAGCTCTAGAAAGTAGGACAGCTTTTATAGAGTGGAATATTTCTATAGGAAACTTGGTG
>PVIC010004706.1:0-20980 GCA_004025085.1 Thryonomys swinderianus | reverse complement strand
CGATACAGAAAGAAAATAAAAGAGCATGTATAAAGGGGGAAAGGAGGTGTGGGTGGGTAGGGATATGGGTAAAAATGAGAATTAACTTGTGTCATATACTGGTACAAATTTCCCAATGTTATATGTGATTTTGAGATGTATATAAATTGTACCAATAAAGAATTCAATTAAAAAATATAGAAGAAGACCTCAAATAAGTTAATACACAAATTGGAAAATGAATGAAAGTAGTAATACAAACTTTTAACAGCAGGATCACCTAGCTAACATTTGCAGAGGGTAGAACTGAAAAAAGAAAAAGTGGAGTCCTGTATACCATACATCTAAATATTTAAAAAATTAAGCCAAACTAACAATCAAATATATTATATACTGTCTTCATGCTTTAAGAAATACAAGGATAATAACTGAGATGCCAAGGTACTATGAGCTATCAACTCAATCTCTGTATAACTCTCTGCTATCCTAGTGGGCCTCTTTGGGCCACTGGAGATGCTTCTTTCCTTGGACCTAGAAGAGAGGCAAACCCTGGAAGTGAGCTTAGAGCCACATAACAAGCTGTCCAGGACATCCCAGAGCACAGTCTAATTTAGAATGACAGCTTTCTTTCTTTTTTGAGGTGGGTACTGGGGATTGAACTCAAAGCCTTTATACTGCCTCTTTTCAGGTTTTATCTTGAGACAGGGTCCCCATGAATCTCTAAGTTGCCCAGGCTGAGTGCAAACATGTGATTCTCCAGCCTTACTTTTCCAGAGTGCTGGGATCACAGGCATGCATCACTATACCTAGCTTAGAACAGCAGATCTTAAACTTTAGCAAGCATAAGAATCGCCAAAAGGGGTTCTAAGACTATGCTTATTGCATCCATCCTTCCAAGTTTTTGACTCCGTAGATTTGGGTTAGAAATCTATGAAGTAGCAAATTTCTAGGTCATGAAATGCTGTCGACTGGGAGACCCCATATGAGAACCACTGGTCCTGAAAGGGGAAGGGCCAAAGGCTCTAAGTGGCCTCACTTTGTTGGCCTCACTTTGGCCCTCTAACAGGCCAAACTTTACTCAGCCAAGTCCAAGTGCCAGGAGGCACAAGGGTGCTCTCATTCCTTCTGTCACCAGTCATGGGATGAGAGAGCAGCAGGGTCAGCCGAGGTTCCCGTGAGAACAGTGATTATTTTGTTCTCTCACAGAAATGCTAACTAAATTCACTCCAGCACAGCACCCTTTTTTCTGAAGCATCTTTTTTTTTTTTTTTCTTGAGACAGGGTCTCTCTTTGTAGTTCAGGCTGGCCCTCAGCTCCCTATGTAGCCCAGGCAAGCCTGGAACTCAGCAATCCTCCTGCCTCTGCCTCCTGAGTGCTGGGATTACAGGCGTGAGCCACCATGCCCAGCTGAAGCATCATTTATTAATATCTCATGCAAGTATTTTGGGGACCGTGGCACAGGCCTCTTCTAACACTTTCCTCATCAAACTTAACTGCTTAAATAAAAGATCACTTTTTTATTTTCCCTAACCCAGGCTTAAGAGATGTCAAATTACTAAACTGTCACTGCAGAACAAATTAAAAACAAAATGACATGGTGACATCCAAGTTCATTTGTTACACCTACAGTGGCAAAGAAGCGGTACTATAAGCATTTAAGAAAACCCCTGCTTGACTTAGTGTACTTTTATCTAACAAACTGTGTTTAAAAATCCACAACTAGCTCATGCCTGTAATCCCAGCACTCGGGAGGCAGAGACAGGAGGATTGCTGAATTCGTGGCGGCTTGCCTGGGCACCATAGTGAGCTCAGGGCCAGTCTGAACTACAAAGCGAGACCCTGTCTCAAAAGCAAAAAAAAAAAAAAAAAAAAAAAAATCCACAACTATGGTTTTGCTTTACACTGTATGTACCAGTATGGTGGCTATCTACTTTATTTCCAAGATAATTATAATGCTAATACTAAATAATAAACTGATGTATTACTTCTCCATAACTAAAGTCTGAAAACACGAGTTTGGAATGAGATGTCAATTGCACAGTGAACATCAGGGCACCCCTATTCCCTCTAAAAGGACTTTCTCATTTCCAACTTCTTTTTCTTCCCTATCCATCAGGAGGTCACCTTCAGCCTAAGCAAAGGCTAGTACATAGAGGAAGTGACTTTCTCAAAATCCCATAATCAAGTCCTTCCCAGCATCAGATTGCGCATCTGCCTGAGGTCTGGGAACCATGTGACCTGTGCCCAGGAACTGAAGAGTTAACGCACCATTTAGACCCCTGAGCTAACCCCCTCAAATTCCATCAAGGACATTCTTTTAATTCCTTTCCTCCAGTACCACATTTACAAGCCCATAAATAGCCCTTCTTCAAACACTTTGAAAGCTCAACCTAGTAAAAACAGGTAAAGCTGTTTTCTGAGTTGAAGAGCTCATTGTATTTGCACAGGTTACAACTATAGTATGTGTTAGCCTTGGTCTCAGTTTAAATAAAAGGCAACGAACTTGAATGCAGCCAGTCTGTCTCATCCTGGAGATTCCCATGAGATGGGAATGCTCATCTCCACCCAGTGAAGCTGCGCATGAGTCCTAGAAGGTTGCCTGTTTTTGACAAGTCCGACTGAGATGTTCTGATGCCCTGGTCACAACAGCAGTGGAACAGCCAAGGCACACTTGATTCCAGAATTAGAAAAGGGAAATGTTTCTCAATTTGTAGATGGCACTTGCCTGAGACTGTGAACTGACAAATATGGCAGCACACAACAGAGGAGAGAGAACAATCTCCCTTTATTATTATTCTCTAAAAACTAGTAACTGTTGTTTTTCATGAACATTTAGAACCTGGAAAGCTAAATCAAACCTCTAATTATACAAATCAGGAAGCGTAGACCCAGAGTTGTTCAGTACTTTGCCCCAAGCAAGCAGGTAGACAGTAAGCAGGAAGGAAACAGGTAGGTGGTCCTCAGTCAGAAGCCAGCTTTGCAATCACTATAGTTCTTCATAAGCACATGGACAGATCAATAAAAGACTCAGGCAATTCACACATGAAAGCTTCTCAATTCATGCCTAAAATTGTAGCATGGCTCTGAGGCAACTGACTATACTGTAAAAAGAAAGAGTACAGAGACTTTGGATGCGGTCATAGTAAGTGGCTTGCCAGGAATGACTGTAACAGCATCTTCTGTTTTTCTCTAGGTTTCTAAAATGTTAAAATTACAAAAACCAAAACTGTGATATTTTCCCTCTTTCCCAGTATTTACGTGAGCATTGTTAGGTTCACAACTGGTTTATTCTGGGCTTGATACAGTTAAAACCACTTCTTACCTATGACACAGTAGAGAACACATCTGAACATAACAGCCATTTCTTGGTGAGAAACAACTCAACAGACTATTAAAGTAATTAATTAAAGAAAAAGCTAGGATGCTGTTCTGAAGGGGAGGAATCCTGCCCTGATGTCCTGTCTGTGGCAGCAGTTCACAGATGGCCTTACAAAGACAAAGATTTCTGTGGCTCCTTTTTGAAGCATTATCAAGAAGGGCATTTAAGGACACTCATTCTTGGCTCCCGCACTTCACAGGGCAGAATCATCCTGCTTCCTTAGTAGTACCCACCACCAGAGGGAGTCAGGGACCTTCCATCAATCTGCAGGAAAGAACCTTAAAAAATGCAGTTGTCTGAAATGCCAACAGAATAAAAACCGGAAGAGATGAAGGTTCCACTTCTGCCTCAGATACATCTGTCTTTGGAAAACAATTTATGGATGTATTTCTTCCTTTAACAAACAGTCACTGAGGGGCCATAAGTTATGAGTTTAAAATCAGCCAGTACGGAGTACTCCCTTAGCACACATAGAAGCTAGGTGGAGATCTATTTGAGAATGCTGTATGGAAAGCAGAAGCCAGGAAGCCTGTAATCTCAGTCTACTAGTTGGAGCTGGTCAGCTTCCACCATGCCTTCATTTGGCTTAACTGATAACCTCAGCATGTGTCAACAGCTTCATCCGTCAGCGACCCCGACACTCTTAAAAACAGTTAACACTAGCCGGGCGTGGTGGCTTACACCTGTAATCCCAGCACCTGGGAGGCAGAGGCAGGAGGACTGCTGAGTTCGAGGCTTGCCTGAGCTACATAGTGAGCTCAGGGCCAGCATGGACTACAGAGTGAGACCCTGTCTCAAAAAAACAAAAACAAACAGTTAACACTATTAGCAATCAGAAGAAGCAAAATTATATCTTCAAAATTACATCTATGATCTGTAGCCATTTCCTGCAATTTAGTGTTAAAGAGACATTTTGTGGGATCTTCAAGAATTTTACATTAAAATGTCCTTAAGATACAGGAATTGTTCTAGCATTATTTACAAAAACAAAATTGGAAGGAGGGACCGGAGGATTAGCTCAGTGGTTCTGGCGCCTGCCTTGCAAGCGCAAGGTCCTGAGTTCGATCCCCGGTAACCTCATACAATGCTGGGCATGGAGACTCACGCCCACCAGCAATCAATACCACATACCACAGTGCCGGGCGTGGTGGCTCACGCCTGTAATCCCAGCACTAGAGAGGCAGAGACAGGAGTATTGCTGAGTTCGAAGCTTGCCTAGGCTACATAGTGAGCTCAGAGCCAGCCTGAACTACAAAAGCGAGACCCTGTCTCAAAAAAAAAAAAAAAAAATTGGAAGGAGACTAGATGTGCTCTCCTAGGGGATTAGAGTAACTCACTCTGATGCCATTGGTTATATTATGGTGATCCTCTATTTGTGCTTCAATCATAATTCTGATAACTTTGAAAACCTCTGAAAACTAGCATTATGTAAAAAATAACATACCAGAGAATAAGTATACAAAAAGATCTCAACTATTTAAAATTTTTTAAAAATAAAAGAACTAAAATACTAAGATACACAGTTAAAGTGAACTCATCTTGTCTTAAATTTTTTTTTTTGAGATATGGTCTCGCTTTGCAGTTCAGGCTGGCCCTGAGCTCACTATGTAGCCCAGGCAAACCTCAAACTCAGCAATCCTCCTGTCTCTGCCTCCTGAGTGCTGGGATTCAGGCGTGAGCCACTACACCAGAAACTGTGGTATGTGGTTTGATTGCCAGTGGGCATGAGTCACCATGCCCAAAATTGTATGTGGTGACCAGGGATCAAACTCAATACCTTGCCTTTGCAAGGTAAATCTAAATCTCCAGCCCCAATATTTTTATATTTTAAACAATTTTTAAAGTGAATAATTATAAGCAGGTAGAAGTAAGTTATATTGATATATTACTATTTCTGAGGAAAGAACTTAGTTTTTTTGTTTTGGGTTTTTTTTTTTTTTTTTTTTTTTTAGACAGGGTCTCACTTTGTAGTTCAGGCTGGCCCTGAGCTCACTATGTAGCCCAGGCAAGCCTCGAACTCAGCAATCCTCCTGGCTCTGCCTCCCGAGTGCTGGGATTACAGGCGTGAGCTACCATGCCCCGCAAGAGCTTAGTTTTTGTTAGTCTAAAGGACATTGCAACTACTAACCAAGCAGAGGGACTGTTTGGCTGAAGAGTGAATCAGAGAGGGAAGGGGGGGTGAATGGAGGGAGAGAACAGAAAGACTGAGAAAAGGTGGTGGAACCACACCAGGGATTCATCTCACCTGACTCCTGGCAGGAAGGCAGCACTGGGCCAGAAATGTGACAATATCATTGAAAACATTGCTTATGAAGGCAAGCCTCACAAATACAGGAAAAGTAGTATACAGCCTTTGAAATCTTTTCTTCAAGGCTTTGCAATGCAGAGGAAACAGAGAAATTTAGATACCAGTATGTTGTTCTCTTTTTATTTTGCTTAGTTCAATTCACATTTATTACAGAAGACCCAGATAACTTTTAACCAAAGTGCAAAATGTTTAACCAAAGCACAAAAACTTTAATTTATACCTTTATAGAAATCATTTTGTCATTTGAAGGTGTCTGTGAATGGTTGTGCTTCACAGACAGAAAGAGACTTGCATTTTATACCACAAAACTACACCATCTTTGGCATAGGAGGGAGAAGTAGATAAACAAGACCTTGATAAATTGATGTTAACAGGAAATAACTATCTAGATGAGAGGATCTTTCAAGCATATATTACTATTACCATATATTACCACATGCCCAATTAAGACTTTTTGAACTTATATTCTTTCCAAGGCCCATGTTAGGATCTGTAGAATCCACAAATAGGTATCTAGGAGAAGACTATCAAGAAAGGGTCAAGAAAAATAAAATAGTTCACTGAGACTATTTGAAACCATGCAAATGTTCACCTAGAAGTTTGTTAGTGGACTCCAGGAACCTATACAACACTTATGCCAGCTCCTTTAGCAGTCATATTGTAAGTCACATAGAAAAAGGCTCTAGAGAGAACAGAAAAAGTAGGTTGTCAGGGTCTGAAATAAGACAAACAGGGAAGGGAAGAATATGAAAAGATAGAAAATGAAGACTATCAATGGACAGAGTTGTGAAGCTAAAGAAACTATGTAATCAAAGATATACGTGATGAACTAAAAACACTTGAGCATAGAGGAAAGCAGGAGAGACAAGGCATATGGCTGTGTCTTAAGCATCACAAGGCTCCTCTTCTTACTAACTCAGTCCCATGGATGAATCTTGAATTCACTCTCCTATTCTCCTGCCATCACCCACAAGCCTCAGACCACACTGTGGGGAAACAGAAACCATGAAATTGACCCCTCTGGGTCCAGTGGACTCATCACTAGACTTTGAACCTATAAATGTTACTATGAGTCTTGCCAACACTCTTATCTTTTTGTGGTGGGTCTTGTTTACCTATCTAGACAGAAAACTGTAAATGATTAACTATAGAAGCTAAACTGCTTATCTTTTGGGGGAGTTTCTCCCAAACAGATACTTTCCCTCAATGTCCAAGAATGTTCTCATGTTTTAAAGAAATTTTTCTTCTGAATTGGAAGATTAATCTTTTTATAAAAAACATTTTTACTTTATTTAGTTCAAGAATTTGTTGTGTTATTGCTTCAGGATAACAGAGAAGGCATGGTCAGAGGCACCAGTGAAATGATGTTTCCTTCAAATTCTGATTTAAGAACCAGCATGTAGCCCAGCCAAAGAGGAAACCACAAGGAGATGCTTTCCCTTAAAGGAAGAAAATCATAGCTAAGTACTATAGCACATAAAAATTCTCAACAGTGCCCAGTTGTCTTAGCTCAGATTTCCTAGAAACAGAGCTGAGAACAGGAACTTTTGTTCATGACATATTAGCTTTCCTACCCAGGAAATGGGAATACAAGGACAAGGGAGACCTGGGGCCAAGGAAAGCTGAATAAGAACACAGACCACCCCCACCTAGCTCCACTTGATATCCCAGGCACAAGTGAAATCTTAACTAAGGCCCACCTTAGGGTGAAGGGATGGCCTCAGGCCCACCTGTCTTCAGCCAAGGCCTGTAGATGGATAGACTACCAGAGGATCTCAGGTAGACTGGGGCAAGGTGATGGGAGATGTGCCACAGTGGGGATGGCTGTGAATTGTTAGCAGATACAGAATGATGACTTGGTAAGTGAAGAGCAGCTAAATGGGGCACTTAAGCTAATATACAAAATAAGGTCCAGGCCACAGCCTGATGCACAGGGCTGAGTAAGTAGGAGGCTACTGTGAACGAAAACCTATTCCTATCCAATCAGAATGAAAATCCCTTTTGGAACAGTGGAAGCTGAAGCTGAAGCAATAGAATTCTCAAGCAATATGAGTCAGACAGATGTGGGATAGATGCCTCTTCAGCTCCTGCAAGCTTTGAAACATAGGATAAATTACAGATGCCCTGCAGTATCCACAGGGCATTGGTTCTAGGACCGCCCACAGATACACAAATCAACAGATGCTCAAGCCCTTTATTTAGCCAATGCACCTGATCCCTTATACTTTACATCATCTCTATATAATTTGTAACATCCAATACAATGTAAATGCTATATAATGACAAGAATAAAAAAATCTGTACATGTTTTATACAGTCACAACATTTTCAATCTGCAGTTAGTTGGGTGAATCCATGGATGCAAAACCTACAGATAAAGAGAACAGACTATATGTCCTTTCTGTCTTTCTGTATCTTCTCAGTTTCTTTATAAATTAGTAAATATATTATTACAGATATTAATAGTACCTTAATGTGTGATAAATATTAAACAAAATTCCCATATTTTAATGAGTTTAGCATATTTCCTGACACATAAGAAAATCTCTGATTTAAGGGTGCATCATTATTAAGCTGGAAGACACTATTTTCAATAATGTTTGGTACATTCAGAATTGTAAAATGGTTCCATATAATGGGAAACTGAATAGTTATACCAACCCCCAAAATGTCTGGTGCAGATTACCAAATACTTCAACATGTGTCATCTCAATGATCCCAATTTAGAGCTAAGGAAACAAACACAACTTGGCAGAAAAAACAAAGACAGGAGGTGTCTTGTAAATCTCTGTTTCTTGGCATGCACAAAGTTTTATCACTCCCAGGAGACAGATCTGTCAGCTTTTTCAGGGAGTGACATCTGAACTTCTTATTAGAAAGTTCCATTGAGTTTTGAAGAAAGAGTCAGTCACAAGGGAAAAGCACCCATGTAAAGGCTCCCCAGAGGTTGAAATATTTTATCTGTACTGTACATGGAGCCAGGATATTGGCTGACACTTACTCCCATACAGTGGGTACACAGACAAGAGATAACTGTACTTTTTAGTTTAAGAACCAAGATTCATGATCCCAAACTACCAAGGGACAACAGATGACTCAATCCGAATAACCCCTACTTAGACTACAACTCAGAAACCAGCTAACAGGAGTGAGAAAGCTGGAAATGTGACTAGAGGTAGCTTTCCAAATTATCTTTAATGTCACAGCTTAGTCACACGGAAAAAGTAAAATGAGTCTTAGTTTTCTCTTCATTTAAATACCTTATAAGCAAAGTTTTAAAGATATTTATGTTTCATATTTATAAGTTTTTCAGGTATTTTCCTTTTTAAGACTACATGATAGTAAGCAACAATTTAGCTGACTTTTGTTTTCTAAGTATCACATAATCATTTATGTAGTCAAAGCACAAGTTAGTCCACGTAGATCAGTAATATTTTTTGAGTCATAACTTTCCTTGGTAATGTATCTTAAGATCTACACTCTGATGTTACAGAAATTTATTTCTCACACTAGACCTGGAATATTTACCTCAAAATTTTCTCTGGAATGACACAAAGAGACAGACAGAGGGAAAGAATGAACAAGGAAAGAAGAAGGAGGTCATAGCAGAAGAAGAAGAATGAGGAGAAGAAAAAAAAAGAAGAGATGGAGGATAAAGAAGATGAAAAAGAGGAAGGGAAAGAAAGGGAAGGGAGAAAGAATATTCTAGATACAAAGGAATAGCATAATTTTACTTTGTGGAAATGTGTTTGTCTAGTACCTCCAAATTCTTCCAGGCAATTTAAAAAAATCATAAATTCCTTCTTTTATCACCTAATACAATACTGTTTATATATAGGTCACATTGATTACCTCCAAAATTCCAAAAAGTTCTGAGACTGTGTGACCCAGGATTGGTGTAGTCTTTTTTTTTTAGTTTATTTTTATCTTTATTGGTACATTGTATAGACACACCATGATCACACACAGTATTGGGAATTTGTACCAATATATGACACGATTTAATTCTCATTTTTTCCCATTTCCCTACCCACCCCAAAACCCTCACCCCTGAAATACATAAGCTTTGTTTCCCCCCTTTTTTTTTTTTGAGACAGGGTCTTGCTTTGTAGTTCAGGCTGGCCCTGAGCTAACTATGTAACCCAGGCAAGCCTCAAACTCAGCGATCCTCCTGTCTCTGCCTCCCAAGAGCTGGGATTACAGGTGTGAGGCACCATGCCCAGCATGTTTCCCTTTTTTTTTAATTACCATCACACCTTTACCCCTCACTACTCCCACCTCCAAATTTTCCTTTGAATATTTTCTATTCCACAATATCCATCATATATTCTAGAACTCATTAACATTTTCAGTTTCTCATACCAGAGAAGAGACATGATATTTACACATCTGTGATCTATTTATTTCACTTGTGAGTATGTCCTGAAGGTACATTCATTTAGAAGGCAGATGAAAACAACACTAAGATTTCATCTCACTCCACAAAGAATGGCTGCTCTCTCGAAATTAACCAGCAACAAATGCTGGTAAGGCTGAGGAGAAAAAGGAACCCTTTTCCACTGTTAGTAGGAACATAGACTGGTATAACCTCTATGGAAATCAGTGTGGAGATATCTAAAGAAACTAGGATTAGAGGACCCCTTTGACCCTGCTATTGCCCTGCTAGGAATATACACAAAAGAATTCAAAGAATATCATAGTGACATATGTGTACCCATCTTCATAACAACTCAGTTTGTGATAACTAAATCTTGGAAACAACTCAAATGCCCATCAACTGGAGACTGGGTAAAGAAAACGTGGTTTTTCTATAAAATAGAGTATTACTTTGCCTTAGAGAATGATAAATTTGAGTCATTAATACTCAAACAATGTAGTCTTTTTTGGTCAAAGTTTCTGCATGGATAGCTGTCTCACTGAAGCAGCACCCACCCAGGATTAAGGAGACCCACTCTCCCCTCCAAATGGAGTGTCTAAGACTGTGGGAATGGAAACAGATAGATGTGGCTTTGAATTTCAGCTCTGCCATTTACTAGTTATTTATATTTATATCTTGGTTGTGATTAACAACTCAGTGCTTATGAAAGTAGGCTAAAAATTGTATCTTCATAAAACTTATCTTTCATAAAATTATGAAGACGGAGATAAAACTGAAATAATAGCACTCAAATAGACAGTATTTAAAGCTTAGGTTTTTGGGGGGTTGTTTGTTTGCTTGTTTGAGACAGGATCTCAATTTGTAGTTCAGGCTGACCTTAAACTCACTATGTAGCCCAGGATAACCTGAAACTCACAGCAACCTTCCTGCCTCTGCCTTCCAAGTGCTGGGATTACTAATGTGAGCCATCATGCCAGGCACTGTGGCATGTGGTACTAGGGATCAAACTTGGGACACTGTACTTGCAAGGCAGACACCTGAACCACTGAGCAAAATCCCCAGCCCCTAAAGCTTGGCTTTTATTGATAACAACATGCATCTGCTATTTGCCTGCATACTCATCTTTTTATTTTCCCTGTTGGCTATGTTAATATAATGAATGCCACTGACAGTAACATTTACATTGAGATGTGCACTGCCTCCCTGTTACAGAACCTTCTGGCCAGATCACACTAGTCTGGAGCATAACAGAGCACATGCTAGGCTGTAGAATGAGTAGGAAACAGTCAGTCCTCTAAGAAAATTAATGTTCTAATGACCCTGTAAGTGACCCCTAGACAAAGTTTTGGGAAATATCAAGATTTCAGAAAGAAATTCAGAATAGAGCATGTATTATTTATATTTAAAATAATAAAATCACTCAATATTATAGTTTGAAAAAAATCTGGAAGGCCATCTCTTTACTTGTAGCTCATTCTTCACAAGCCCTTGAAAAGTAACCCTTGAGTTCAATTCATTTTGGGTTGTTTAACATGGTAAAAAGTTCTTCCATATTTTCACCTAAGTATTCTTTACTGGGACTTCCACTCATTTGTTCTTACTTTTCCCATAACATCTTACATCTGCCCTAAATCATCTCTCAATGTCAGATCCCTCTGAGTTTGATCTCAAATATTTCACATTGAAAACATTGCTCTCATCTTTTCTGCATTAATCTCATCATTCTCCACAGCATCATGCTTTCAAAATAAAAATCTACAATTCCTTCATGAACATTTTTAAAATTTACCATGAGTGCCACTGTAAGCAAAAAAAATCTTTAAAAATTTCCATTTTGTGCACATATATTTACATATAAATATACACAATACTTGAATACTGCCATTCTACAGGAAACTTCGAGGTTTGTGTCATCATGCTCTTGTCAAAATTTCAACCTTCCCCACACCAACCTCCTCCTCCCACCCTATTTAAAGCGTGTAACCACACAAGTAACTTAGCTGGCCATTATGGTTTTCCATAATTACAGAGAGGAATTTTGGCTGTGTACCTCCCTGAGCTTGACAAATGTTAATGGTTCTAGGAGGTAAATTACTCCAAGAGAAGAAATGATTTAGCAGCCTACTTAAAACACTAACATACCACATCAATATAGATAAACATATTTAGGAAAAAATGTAAAGAGAGTTCTATGGCCATGGTGGGATTGGTAGTAAGACTCAGAGAAAAACCACAGAGTAGTGTTTCTTTCTCAGTAGTTGGGTAAAATTTCTTATGTATTTCTCAACTTAAGATCTTTATAAGGAATAGTAAATAAACTGTGAGGATCTAGGTGGCATGTGTGGTCACTACCCTGGCATCTCGAGTGGGCAGAACCTGTAATTCATGCCTTATAGAACAATATCCAAACAGAGCTGATTCATTTTGGCTGTGCCTCTGCTAAAGACACACTGAGATCTATTTTTCCCTCAAATGTTGTACTACGTAGAATGCCTACACAAAGCTCATCTATTTTAATTTCAGTTTCTAGAATAAGTGGTAATTCAGATATTTGACTTTCTTGAAGATGCTATTTTATTTTCACATGGCTGCTTAATCTAGGAAAATTCCAGACTTTTGAACATTACTTTCAGGGAAGTTGTTATAAATTCAAAGATGCCACATTATTATTTGAAAAGAACTATAATGTCTAAAGGCAAGATTTTAGCCAGACTTTGAATGGTGAGGTTTTCTCTTTTTTTCATTTTTTCTTGTTCTTTCTTATACATAGAGAACCTTTACACAGGAAATAAAATTTTAAGTCCACCCAACACTAAATGGGCAAGAATTGATACTTCATAACTTATTTGTTTGTACACTGAAGTACAAACTATTTCTTTAGCTTAAAACACTTTAGCCCTGACATTCTCTTCTGATCCTTAGAATTTTTTCCATTAAAAAATCATAATGAAGGAGAGATGCCAATGATGCATGCTTACAGGATTAATTTCTCTCTCCACCTATTGAGATATTCTTTGCCTTTTATTCCCTCTATTGTTGACATGGCATATTAGAAAAGAAAAGAAAAATGGAATCTTGGTGTAATGAGACTGAAAATGTACTTTCAATTTTACATGACATGAAATCTTTTCAGAAATCTAATAGAGTTTTTGAGTCACCATATGGTGCACATTTTCAAATAATAAAATACCTTTAGAAAATCATAGAATGGCTTGTTTCTATCAGCAGTTATGAAACCTTATAGTTATTCATAGGCTTTTGGCAGAAATTTTAGCCTCCTTAATATGCTCTACAAGGTGTGAATAGTTGACACATTATCAAAAAGAACTAAACATTTATTTATTGCTAGAGCCAGGGAAAATTCTTAAGGTTGGATGTAAATATGCCTTATCTACATGGTTGCTTCAAGTAAAGATACACTAATGTAATCAAGACAGGAAGCTAAACTGGGTGACTTTCAAATCTATTCTAATCTGTTTACTTAACATGTCACTTTGAGCTTCTTATATTGGTCTTCATTCTACCTGGTGCTGAAAAATGGTAATGTTAAGGCACAGCTTCCATTCTATCATAAATACTTGCCAGTTGATGCAACAGAAAACCTTTAAATAAAGAATAAATGCATACAAGATGTAAATATTCAGAAAGATAGGAGTCTGACTTTGCAAAGAAGCTCCACAGAAAAAAAAATACTAAGTTTTTCACCCAGTGTTGCCATTTTCTGATTTTGATAATAAAAATGGCAAGATTACTCACAATAAGTAGGTTAAACCTAGTTTTTACTTATTCACAAGTAAAAAATGTGTCTGATTGCTGCAAAGCACCCCCCCAAAGGCAACATAGACAATTGCCTGGTTACATGGTTTATGTGCAGGTAGAGTTTGAAGATATTAATCTTCCCTATCCCACAGCCAACTGACCACAGCAACTGGAAAAAGTAATTTCAGTGTTGCATTTATTCTGAGTTTTACTACTCTCTGGAGCCTTCTTAAATTTTCCAATATTTAATGATACTATGAAGTTTAAGTTTTACTTCAGTTCAAGATTTACATAACTTTTGGTTTTAAAGCCATTTGGAGTTTAAAGCCATTCTGGTTTAAAACTATAACAGCTTCCTCAACTAATCCTGTGCTTTCAGTAAGTAAACCTATTATCCAACAAATTGCTATTCTATTTCCATTTCCCAATAGCCAAGCAAAGTCTCAGAATACATAATCTTCTCAATATAACTGCTTTAGATATTACCTACATAGAGAATAAGGACATATATTCACAATGGAATAAAAAAGCAATGTAGTTCCTCCAAAAACTAAAAAGTATACCTAAGAGAAGAGCTGAGATATTAAAATATAGAATCAACATGCAGGAGAGTTTCAATATTCATTTGAGGCTGTGTTGTACAATGTCCTACATTGTCTTAAAAGGAACTGTCATAAAATGTTAAGATAGGTATTACCTAATTGCATTTAGTTTATTTCTCTACCCCCTTACTATATATGACCATTGGGTGGCAACTCTCAAAGACCCTCCTACATCTATATTTATGGAGCCATATGTTCCTAATTAATTTGTGCACTTCATTAATTTATTAAGTACTTATTGAATATAATATACACTAGGCTCTAGGGACATAAATAAGTGAGGCATAATTCCTGTCCCTAAGAAGCTAACAGTTTCTAGGTTGAGTTTAACACATAAAAGGAAATGTACTGGAGAATATGAAATACAATTTCACAGTGGCCAGCCAGGCTTCTAAGAGCACAGAGAGAGCAGAACCATGACTTGGGGCTGTGAATGTGCTAGGGAACTCTAAAAAGGACAGTTCTTGATATGAGCTCTCATTAAGTTGCAGTTAGTTAGGTGATCAACCAGAATACCACCCATTCAACAAAGAAAATTTTTACTTGTAACATCTCTTATACTAGCTAGCATGTCCTTTGTGGTTGTAGATTTGAGTAATAATATTTGGAGTGAGAGTATCCCCTCTGAAGCTTTAATCCCCAGTTGGTACATTTTAAATATGAACTACTCACTCTTGGAATGTTGATTCCTTATTAGGATGCTTCACATGCACTTCACTTCTCAGGTGTAGATTATACTGATTATAACATAATCAGTGCAGAGATGATGAAATCCTTGTCTCTGATTGCTACTAAAGACAAGAGAGTAAAGTGTCCTATGGGAATATGTTTAAAGGCACTTGCAGCAAGGACTAGGAAAGCCACCCTCTGAGTGATGTGGCCCCAGTCACTTTCTCATCTTGAGCAGATGATCAGTTATGCAAGAGCTTCTCCATTCCTTTGTCTGCAAACCTGAGTGACATGCTTGGGCTCCACAAGCATCAGCATTATCCCTTATGCCTCTGCTTTAAGGCGGCAATGCTGACATAGGGAAGTCAAGGTGCGGACAGGCTGACAGTTAAAAACAAATCAACAGGCCTGAGAAGAAGAGCATTTCTGAAAGGTCCAGTGCACCATGTTTCTACATGGCTAGCTCTGAGGCAGACTGCACCTTCACTGGGTAAGAATAGGGCAAAAGAGAGTTCTGATTCCATGGATAGGGTTGGCCAAGAAGGAAGCACCTGACTTTCCCTGAGTGAGACCTGGTCTGAGTGTCCTCTTGAGCCTATCACCATTGACATAGTTCTTAGGGATGCTAGAGAACCAGCTGGAACCCTGAGAACTTGAGGGTCCCACAAAAGCTGTGCTCGCAACTCCTAGGAAAAATATTACAGGGCATGTGTGCACATATATATATAGTTTTCTACATAATTTAGGAGAATAATGTGTTCCCTACTCTTTCTCTAACTTACTGTATGTCATTCATTCAGTGTAAAACAGAATTATCTTTGAGGGTAAAAATACCAATATAAAGTAAGCATATTTACAGGTCATTGAAAGTCAGATTTTGGTTCAAAATGGGAAATTTCTGGCCTTTGAGTATCCAACAGTGAATGGCATAAACATCTTTGATTTCCTTATTTCTGACAAAAGTTTAGCAGAGATTGGTGCTCCCTGGCCAAGAGGTTAAGAGGAGGTTAAGAGGAGTACAATTCCTGTACTGGACAAGAGATTTGGCAAGATGCCCTACAAATGTGTTTTTCAGCTCTTCAGCGTCACACAGTTCTTACCTTAGGCACTATTATGATGGTCAGATCAATGCTAAAGTCTCTTCAGGAATCATGAAGAATAGAAATTTCATCTTCCCACAGCTGAATCAAAGGTTCTCTGGGTGCTGGTCTCTCCGCAGGAGTAATTCTAGCATGGATGAGTTCAGTAGCCCCTTGCTATGGAGCTACCTCCTCCTAATAAACCTTTAAACTCACAGTGTAGCCATGGGGGATTGGATTTATGCTAATTGGCTTTCTACTACTGTGACAAAATACCTGAGATAAAATACCTTAAGAAGGACTTTTTTGGCTTATAGTTTTGCAAGTTTCATTCTATGCTCTGTTGGCCCATTGCTTTGGGGCCTATGGTAAAGAAGGACCTTGTGGTAGATGTACATGGCAGAGGAAGACTATTCACTTCATTTCAGCCAAGAAAAGGGAAACAGGAAGGAGCCAGGGCTCCAATATTCTTTTCAAAGGCACAACCTCAATGATCTAATTTCCTCTCTGTCAGTCCCACTTCTTAAAGGTTCCACCAACTCCAAATATTACCATGGGTGGGGACAAAGCCTTCAACACAGGCATTTGGGTGCACTCTGCAACCAAACTTCAATGTGCAGAGCCAAAAGCAGGATTAAGGGTCAGATTTCCCCACAACTAAGAAGATGTAGGGGCACAGTAAGGGGTACTTGAGGTCTAGAACAGAAACTCAGTCTTCATTTGGAATGTGCTATATTTCATTTCTACTATCTCCCACACATGCTTCCAGACACAGGCAAAGAGAGTCATGGCAAAAGACTATTATTTTGGCGTTCTTGGGATATATTACTCATGCTTTCTTTGATAAAAGTATATGATATTTATTACAGAATAAAAGTACTAACAATGTTTGAATAAAACTTCTTACTTAGAAGTATAACATACAATTGTTCATAGATGTAATTCAAGTAAAATAACTCAAGATTTGATTAAATAATTCTGATAAATTTGGATTTCTTGAGGTCATCACCAATGCTGTGAAGCATAACCAATACCTCAATCTAACTTACTATTCAAGAAAATGAATGTTTCCATTGGGAATACAAACATAATCTAAACATATTATACTTTCAAATATGATATGCCTCAATAATAGAAAAGGCCTTTTTGCTTGGACTTCTGTTTTTTTTTTTAGTTCCCTCTTTTTTTTTTTTTTAAAGACAGGGTCTTGCTTTGTAATTCAGGCTGGCCCTGAGCTTACCATGTAGCCCGGGCAAGCCTTGAACTCAGCAATCCTCCTTCCTCTGCCTCCCGAGTGCTAGGATTACAGGTGTGAGCCACCACACCCAGCATTTGAGTTCCTTCTTTTTATTTTGGCAAAATTCTAAACTTATCTCCTCCTGTGATAGTTTTGAATGCCCTCAGAAAAGATTAGGATAACCCATACTGACCACCCCTTCCACTTCCCTCAGACTGAGAAAACTCAGAATTATATGCTCTTAAATAACTCTTCAGAACTGTACACTCTGCTCTGACCATCTTCACACATTTGATCCACTGAGTCTGTGCCATTTGTCCTTGGTACAGGATGTGTGCCTTGTCTAGCCCCCTATACCTCATGCCTGAACTGCAACAAGACTCTCAACCATTCTGTGCTTCTACTTCACTGTGCCACTGCCAAGCAGTGTTTCTCTGCTCCCCTTTGCTTTGGGAAGCCCTTTGTGTAAAATCACACTCCAAAGGAAATTTTTTTTTTTTTTGAGACAGGGTCTCACTTTGCAGTTCAGGCTAGCCCTCAGCTCACTATGTAGCCCAGGCAAACCTGGAACTCAGCAATCCTCCTGTCTCTGCCTCCTGAGTGTGGGATTATAGGCGTGAGTCACCATGCCCAGCATTGTGTGTGGTTACCAGGATCAACTCAGGACCTTGCGCTTGCACTCAGGACCTTGCACTTCCGAGGCAGGTGCCAGAACCACTGAGCTAAATCTCCGGCCCCCAAAGGCAATTTTTGTATCATGCCATCATGCCCCTAAGTGTCTTAATGTCCAAAAGATTTAGAATGCTTGAGGGCAGGGGCTATACTTTGTTCAGTTCTGTGACTATTTTGCATATGCAGAGGTTGACTTATAACAGACTTTCATAAATGATCAGAGACCAGCTGTGGAATAAAGCATGGATGACACGTGCTCGCTCAATAGATCAGATATGCACAGGTGATCACAGTACAGAATTTTCTAATTCAGAAGTTTTCCACCTTCCATCTCCCTCAAAAACTATTCCTTCTTTCCAGAGAAAGATCCTTATTACACATTTACTAGTGATCCTCTCTCTGTTGCTCATGTACCCTGATTGCAGGAGAGCTGTCATTGGAATGGTGTCACCTTTCCTCAGCTGCTGCATGAGCACAAATCAGACCAAATCAGTATGGGTCTCAGAGAAGAGCATCACAAACATAGGGAGTGACATGTCCTACACAGAGGAGTGAGGAGCAAGGAACATTCAGAAAGAGGCAAGTCACCCCATGTGGCTGAAGCAAATGTTAAGAAGCTGACCTCAGGAACTGGAAATGACAGGAGGTGACTGGAGGACAGTCATGATGGAGGGTGAGGGAGAGGGAGGAACCCAGAGAAAAGGGGGAGTTCCTCTCCTGGTGCTACCTTTCACGTCACTTTCGGGCACCCCAGTAACTGTACTCTGTTTCAACATCACATGAGTCACTGTCTGTCTTCTCTGCCCAGGCCTGGGCATGACTTGGCAAGGTGTATGCTATTACTAATCCGTTCCTCCCTACACAAGTGTCAACATTAGTAATGGATAAAGCCAGACCCACTGTATCACGGCTGCCACAAAGGGACAAGCAGAGGGCCCATCAACCCAGCCAAGTGTCTAGCCAGTGCTTCCTTCCCAGCTGTGTCCTGAAGCAGGATCCTGCCTCAGGAAGTGGGACAACCAACTCAGGAGGGACACACTGGGGAAGAACACAGGAAGAGGAAAAACTGCAAAAGATTGACCTTAAATTTTCCAGAGAGTGGCTGTGCAAAGAGCCCAAGGCTTTCCTCCAACACTGTGTGACTATACATATACTTATAAATATGTATATATGTATGTATAAAGTGGGCATATTTTTTCTCTCTCATAATGAACATCTTTAAGAAAATGAGGAAAGAGCAAAAGTGTCAATTTGCTCAAGAATTATTAGTTATGCAAGATGAGGCTTACTTGTAAGCAAGGAAGGAGTCTCTCAAACTGATGTTATTTGTGAGGTTTCAGGGGACTTCTATATATAAATATACCTAACATGGGCCATCAAGTTGTTGGATTGGACAAGTCTTGTCCTTAGATTGTGTAAAGTGGCTTGTGACTTATGTAAAGATGTAGTGAAATCATAGTGACTTAGCAGGTAGTGGGTACTATTATGTTATTCCTCTGTACCAATGCCCAAGAAAGCTGGCCGGCTTGTGGACCTCTTGATACTTAACACTTCTGCAGCTCCTCACCTAGCAAATGCGTCATGAGTGCCTCCTGTAGAAACCATTTTGAATGCTAAAGCAATGACAGGGAACAGTAAGGGTTTATAACCCAGTACCACCCATTCATTTCAACAATCGTGTCTTGGCTTAGAATGTATACCTCAGCAGCACAGCACTTGCTTGGCAGAGATTCCACTCACAGCGCCACAAACCACAAACAATCGGGCTTTATACTAACTTCCCCAGATGAAGGAAAAGAAGAGCAGGCAGGCTTAGGTTTCAAAAAAGTGGCAGTATCAGGCCGGAGATTTAGCTCAGTGGTTCCGGCACCTGCCTCGCAAGTGCAAGGCCCTGAGTTCAATCCCCGGTAACCACATACAATGTGGTAACACAATACAATCCAGGTCATGCCAAACTCTTGTGCTCAAAGGCCTTGCATCTTGGCAACTAACCTACCAGGGAAACTTACAGGCTTCCTCATCTCATCTAAAGAAGCACAAGGGTGGCCAGGGATTTAGATCAGTGGTACCACCACCCGCCTTGCAAGTGCAAGGTTGTGACTTCAATCCCCGGTGCTACCAAAAACCAAGAAAACAAATAAGCAAGAAATAAAGAAGCATGAGGGATTGACACCGTCTCACCCCTAGAATGGCAGAACAACCTAGCTGACATTAAACTTAAGAGTCAATAACTAGTGAAACTTTATGGTGTAAAATGACAAAAAATGGAACAGTTCCTTCTGGGAAAATGGCACTGTGTGTTTGCTGTCATATATCTTAGGGATACAAATAATGTATTTCTTTCAGTTTTGTAATTACAAAACTTTCCTGTGCTATTTTTTTTTCAGTAGATTACATGTTGAGAATGAGAAATGTGTTTTCTCCCTATGATCTATCTGGGCCAAGTTCTGCTTGAGTTATTCTTTGACTCCTTGGAGCCTGTGTTCTGAGGACAGAGACCAGCACCCCTCATCTGGATCCTGCTTCCGCCCAAGCAAATCACCTAGGAGACTGGCACCAAGACTGTTTGTACAACACATTGCTAGACCACGAGTCACCTTAAGCTCTTCTCTCTTATCATTGGATTATAATCCACAGCATCCTATTACCTTGGCTTCCCTGTACAGACAGGTCTGTTCCTAGGGTTCCCAGGCACCCTGCCTTCAGGAAGCAGAGAACCCCAGAGAGATAAAAGGGTTGTATATATTAAACAGGTATTCACCTGGGACAACCAGGTATTGAAAACAGTGTTTTAGCACTTCCTACCCTGCAAAACTTATACAAGGATGCTGGAGGCCAAACAGGGAGACATCTCCAATTCAACTGGGACTTTTTGGATCTTTTCTTATGTCAACACTAGCTAGCATATCTTCCCATTT
>PVIC010004705.1:23619-61306 GCA_004025085.1 Thryonomys swinderianus | reverse complement strand
GCGAACTCAGCAATCCTCCTGTCTCTGCCTCCCGAGTGCTGGGATTACAGGCGTGAGCCACCACACCCAGCATTATATGTGGTAACCGGGGATTGAACTCAGGTCCTTACGCTTGCGAGGCAGGCGCCGGAACCACTGAGCTAATCCTCCGGCCCACTCTTTCATTTTATAAAACTGAGATACTATTTGCATTTAAAAGTAACTCCCCTTTCTTACCTTTCCCCACCTTCTGGCAACCACCATTCCACTTTATGTCTCAGTGATTTCCTCTACTCTTAGCCATATAAGTAGAATCACACATTATTTTTTCTTTTTGTGTTTGATTTACTTCAATTAGAATAATGACTTTAGAGTTCATGGTGTAGTACATATCAGAACATTCTCTTTCTTTAGGGCTGAAAAATATTCCTTTGTAGATATTTAACACATTTCCTTCTCAATAAACATTTAGGTTGCTTCTATATTTTAGATGTGCATAATTCTACTGTCTATACAAGTGCAGGATTTGTCCTGGAGAATCTGCAGTTAGTTAGTCTGTTTATCTTGAGTATATACCTAGAAGTAAAATTTCTGGATCATCTGGTAAATCTGTTTCTCCTATATTCTTATTACACCACTTTCATCAAACTGATCTACTTCTTTTAGTTTGTATTTGGCAATTGCTTTGGTTTCTTCTCCAGAAGTATAAATCATTTTTAGCTAGAATACAATTCATGTGAGTTTAGATACTTTAAATGCCTCTGTGAATACTTTGAATAAATCAGCATCTAGAAACCAGAGATATAATGAGGATATCCAAATTCTGACTCGCTTACTCATGTTTGAATTTAGGAGTTTTGATCTGACCTCTGAAATCTGAACTCTACAGTTCAGTATATATTTGGTTTTATCAAGGTTAACTAAGCTTACTAAGTCCCAGTGTTCTGGTTGTAATACGGTAATGTCAGTTTCTACTTTTACAGTGATAGATGTGAAGATTAAAATAGATATAGGAATGAAATTCTGTTATTTGGCATCCAATATTTACTAGTATTCCCAGATATTAGTTTTCTCTCTTCTTGTAAATATATGAAGTTATGATGGGCAGTATAGGAATTTGGGCTTTAAATATGGTTATTTTTTTACAAAATTAATGATCTAGTGATAGATGTTGAGTTTGTCAGTTCAGTAAGGTTAGATTCACCACTCCTAACTTGCATGCTACTTGAAGTGGGGATAACTACATTCACTATAATGTGTATTGATTATAGAAGCCTGTCTTGCAATGGAAGCCATGTTGATACAACTCAAGACAACTTTCACCCATCTATTGAAGGTCAGATATTACTAAAACAAATCTCAAAAACAATGAACTATATGTTCACCAGTATACTCAACAGGCATCATGGCAAACTAAAGGTAGTTCCCTTGGCAAGATTGATAAAATCTTAGCAGACTCAGGTTTAGAGAGCTTAGCTGTCAGTATTTGTAAGTGGCTGTGTTGTTACTGTTTTTGTTACTCAGAAGGAAATGAGTGTGATAAAATTCCTGATTCCCTCCAATGCAAACTCCCTCAACAGTAGGATTTGTGAATTTATATATATGAATTTTCCCTATCTTTAATTAAATACTAAATGATCTTAATTACAATCAACCATTTTCTTCCATTAGGCTGCTGGTATTTAGTACTATTTTCCTGATCAGCAATCAGAAAAAAAATATTTCTTTAAAAAAGTGGGGGCCCAGAGGTTAGCTCAGAGGTTCCAGCGCCTGCCTCTCAAGCGCAAGGTCCTGAGTTCAATCCCTGGTAACCACATACAGTGCTGGGCGTGGAGACTCACGCCCATCGGCAATCAATACCACATACCACAGTGCCGGGTGTGGTGGCTCACGCCTGTCATCCCAGCACTCGGGAGGCAGAGGCAGGAGGATTGCTCAGTTCAAGGCTTGCCTGGGCTACATAGTGAGCTCAGAGCCAGCCTGAACTACAAAGCAAGACCCTGTCTCAAAAAAAAAAAAAAAAAAGTGGGAAACACTAGATAATATATATAATTCATCTTCACAAGCACAGATAATAAAGTTAATGTTTCTGATGTTGAATGTGCAGTTTTAACTATGATGAACGGAGTTTAGTACTGATAATTAGTAAAATTTTAATTGAGATAGATGTCAGTTTGCTAAGGTTGCTATACAAAAGTATCACAAACTTGGTTTTTAGGCAGACATTTATTGTATCACAATTTAAAAGTCTAATATCAAGGCTTATGAGGAGAGTTGATTTTCTCTAAGAGCTGGGAGGGACAGATTTGTTCTGGGCCTCACTCTTTAGTTACAGATGGTCCTTATTTCTCTATATCTCTTCAAATTTCCTTCCTTCTGTGAGTACTTATCTTGGTATCCAAATTTCTCTCTTGTTTATAAGGACATCAGTCATGCTATTAGTGTTAGCCCACACTAATAAACTCATTTTACCTTGATTACTTATGTAAAGACCCCTCTATCTCCTTATTTTGTGGTTCAAGATTAGGACTCTAACATATGTTGGGGGTAGACCTAATTTAACTCATCATAGATGGATTAAAGGTTAATAATTGAATGATGCATATTCCAGATAGTTAAATATTATTTAACAGGTGTTAAAATAAAGGATAAAACATTTTGTCAAAATTCACGTAGCTAATTAATTGCTGGCATTTTAAAACCAGCATTCCACATTGCTCTTTAAGGAGATAAGCTTCATTACAAGTCAAAAGGCTCCAGGTTGTGTTTTTGGTTTGAGCACCCAAAGTTGTGTTTTTGGTTTTGTTTTGTTTTGCCTATAGCGTTGTGCCAAAGGACATTTTAACCATTAAAAATGATGTGTAATGTTATTGTGTACATGGCTGATAGTTAACTGTCCACATATTCACTTATCAGCTTTTCAGCTGACTTTTGGCTTTGAAAGTGTGACAGTTTCATTGTCCTGTCTATGTGAGGAAGCCTTTGGGAGGCTGGGGTTTGAATGTAGTCAGGTTGAGTTGTTGGGTTCCATTTGTGTCGATGTGGACGGCACTGAGAACCAAGTCATGCCTAGAGTGTGTTACTCAGCACATGTGCTTCTCTCCAATTTATTTTTGCTTTTTTCCTTTTTTCCCGGGAATCTTGTGATTTTTTTCTTTTATATAATCCCTGCCATGAGTGACAGGAAAAGGGGATGTGTGTGAGTGATAAAGCAGGGACCATCTCTCTGTACACGAGACAGTGTATACCATAACCTGGCTACACCCTTACTGTCACTTACACCAAGGCGCATGAAACATTGTGTACCTTTTATTAGTTTCCTGTCTTACCAAAGAAAAATTTTCTTTTTCATTTTCATGTTTTAAAGCAAAAATTGCTCATGACCCATTTTCACTAATAATTCTCTTTAATAACCCTTGTATTCATTTATAAGATTTTTCCCCACCCACTGTTTCTCTAGCCTGGTTTAAAATTTTTATATATATACTTTTAAAAAATTGATTAGGTGGAGAGCTGCCCATTCCTCTGTGCTGTGTAATAAGGATTTAAAAACTGTGCACTGCATTCTGTATAGTGTAATTAAAACTGACCCACATTTGGACCTGAGTACACCAGGACTTAGCCAAACTTGCCATGAGCTGAGTTCTCGTGGCAGATGGGAACTAATGAGGACACACTCCACTCCAGAATTTCCCAGCTGCTTGGCCCCTTTTTGTACAAACAAGGTTTGGAGCGAAGTCCGGATCCCAAGAGCATGTTTTGTAAATGTGCTGTACCCAATGATTTGGGAAATGTCTCACAAAATTAGGCTGTTGAAAGCTATCCTTAAGACTTCAACTGTTGTCCAGTTTAAAACATAAAAATCCAAAGGTTCCTTTTATGCTTTCTCCAATCATTTTAAAATTCTAAATAAAAGCAACATCCTGTGGCTCCATCTTTCTCTCATGACTCACTATGCAATGAGCACTTTTATGTAAAGGTGGAGATTTGCAGGTAGTTGTCTTGGGAACAGTTGTGCATCAGGATTGACTATGTCTCCTTGTAACCTATGGATCTCTTCAACTGGTTTGATGTCCTGGGACTATTCAGGCAGATGTAATTGAATCAGTTTGCAGCAGCTGTAGCTCGCATGTGGTCTCTCAGATTGCTAGCACCTGCTTGTTTTTTTGGTTTTGTTTTGTTTTGTATTTTTGTTTTGTTTTTTCCAGCTCACTACAGAGAGGGAAGTGCCAAAACAAGCACTGGTCTTGGTCTTGGAGCAAATAAAGCACTCCAGATCCTATGTCCCATTTGCCTTCCAGCTCACTCACATAGTCACTGATGCCTGAATTAATCAAACCTCTTTTCACAATAAGGTCTGCAATGTACTTTTCCTCTTTATTATTCTCAGTTCTTATTCAGATTCTGATGCTACTGACCATGCATCCAGAAAAATAAGGGGACATAATGGTGATCAGGTGGCTTTGGGGCTCTCTTATCGTTAGAAAACTGGGTAGCCTGCGGTTTGTAGAATTGTTGAAATGAATGCACCAAATTCATTTGCTGTTCTAGCACAGTCTTGTTGGCACAGAAAATGAGCAGTAATGTATAATAAACTATGAGCTCTTATGGAATATGATAAATACACATTCTTAGAGGGAGTGTAAAATGGAACCATTTCTCTAATGTAAGCTCTAAGATAATTGAAATGATTTCTTCAACACTTACTATGTGCAAGAAAGTGTAATATAGTGTAGGGTTAAAATTTCTAGTATATAAATATGTAAGATACATTTTAAAGAGAGTCTTATAACTATTTAAAAAGTATATATTTTGTATTTATATATTTTGAAACACTGTTAACCTTATCTTTTTTCTATTTTATTATTTGCCAGGCATGTACTTAATCTTTAATATTGTTGCTATCCCATATTTGATTTGATTGAGATGAAAAAGACAACATAGTTTTAAATTTTGCAGTTGGCTTTACAAGGTTCCTGTACAATGGATTAAATATTGATAATACTTTGGGGAAAATTGTGAGATAGATGGAATATTTGAATATCACTAGTAAGAATGAATCCTTAAAAGGTCATTGCTCTATCATCAGCAGGTGTTTATTTCAAAGACCAACTAGATGTTATCAATATAGAGAAATATCTATGGTACCTGGCTACAGGAATCTTACAGTGTACTAGAAGATGCATGGTACAGATTTAAAATGCCAAAATAGGCACTTTCTACATCAAAGTAAGCTCTACACCTCATGATTCGCCTTATCTGCCTGTTACAGACATCACCAATCCACTATGGCTCTCTGTGCCCCCAAGTCAGAACTTGTTTGCTGAATCCTCTTGTACATGGCACTTTGACAGACCATTCCAATTGATAAAAGTTAAATTCAAAATGAAACCTGTTTACCATTGCCGAAACAAAATCATTAAATGGTATAGACAGTTACTGTGGGAGAGGTATTTGTGAGCTATAAATTTAAGAGGCTAGACTTGAACTGGACCTTGAGTAAAACATGAAACATAGGACTGAAGTTTTTAGACAGAGGTAAGTGCTGTGAATAGGAGCAAATGAGTTAAGGTGGGGATTGTTTGGCAGAGTGAAAGATAATAAACAGACCTCATTTACAAACAAATTGGTGGTCACATAATTATTGGGTTAGTATTTCTCTCTGGAAACTCTCCATTAAATTCTGCAAAGTATTATATGATCATTTATCATAAAATACTTGCTCACAAAGATTCTCACTCCTTCCTCCAATCTTGTTAGATTTCCCATCTATTTCTATCAGTTCTGTCAGTGGCCATTGTACTGAATACAATGCCTGATACCACCTATAAGTTCTTTTTCTTTTTCTTCCTGTACACAAACACCTCCCAGATTTGGGAGTACCTTTTCCCTGCCAGTATTCTGTCTGAAAAACTGAGGATATGCAAAGGAATTTCCCCCTTTGTATATTGTTTAATGGTTTTAAGTTGATTTGTGCCCAATGTAGTAGTACATGTCTGCAATCTCAACATTTTGGGAAGCTGAATCAAGAAGGTCATAAGTCTGATCCCTTTGTGAATAACTTAGCCACTTATCAAGACTTTGTTTCAAAATTTAAAAAAATAATCTGGGGATGTGACTTTGTGAAGGGCCCTGGGTTCAATCCCTAATATCATAAAAAGGGTATACTGAGATGACTCGGAATGGCCCCGGGTGCCATTCGGTTCCCACTGCAGAGGGCTGAGGCCTGCCTAACGGCCCTCTCCACCCCAGAACCACGCAGATCACTAAGAATGGACCCGGCGCCATCTGGTTCCCGCCACGGAGGGCTGAGGCCTGCAGGCCGGCCCCCACCCCACCCCAGAGCTGCATTGTGAGGATCCAGGCCCAAGAGGAGCCAGAACCATTTCCTGCGTCCTTCCACACAGGAGCCGCGCTCAGAGACCAGGCAAGATATATATATATATATATATATATATATATATATATATATATATATATATATATATATATATATATATATATGAAAGGGAATCTAGCTCCTGTTTTGCCGTCTACTCCTAGATCCCTCTATTCACCTCTTATCCCCATATCCTCTCCTATTTTCCTGTCAGAATCAATACCCAGAAGTAAAAGACTCTTAGGTTGCCCTATTTCTTGTGTACTATTATAAGAAGGTGAGCAAAGGCTCCAATGGTCTCACAGCATACAGTTGGTATGGTTTTCTATATGCCCTTTTATCCTCTGTTAGCTGCTGGCATATATGAGGTTCTCAGGTCTAGGTGATCTTCATAAATCTGCTAACCCTATTTCAATCTCCTCCTGACTCCCTACCTCCCTGATTCCCCAGTGACCTTTTATCCCCAAAGGGTTCTGGGGGTACATTTATGATCCACATGTTGTATACACATTGCTGATCAATTCTAAATTTTGGCGTATGGACATAGAAGTAACTCATGAGCTCAAAGTCTTCAGAATAGAAATTAACAAAACTTTTTATTTAATGTGTTTAATGCTGATGTTGGCACTGAGTGTATTATAGTAACAAAGATGATGTGATTGTTCTGCTCAAATACCTCCCATGATGTGGGAGAACTGAGAACTCTCAAGGGTCATTACAGATTCAAGGAGGACATCCCAGGAAGGTGCCACATCCAAAGGGTCCCAGATAATAAAAAGAAACAGGACTGCAACAAACATTGCCCTGTCATCAGGCAAAGAATCAAACAAATACCATTAGTAACAACAAAAGAGTAGAAATGAGAAAATAAACAAAAAACCAGACACAAAGATCACCACCTCAGGGAAATTCAGACAAAAGGGAAATAGGGCAAACTGAAACTCAAACACCAGGACTCTTTGAGATGGTGACTAAAGCAAATCTAGTAAAATGGAAATCAGAACTCATCATGGATATCAAAACAGAGATACTGTCCAGAGTGAAAGACATCATTAAAGAAGAGATCAGCAAGATGATAGAATCCAAGGTAGCAGAAACAATGGAACCTTTTAAACAGATTCAAGCAGAGATCCAGGGAATGATGAAGGAGAATGAAAGCTTGCGAAGTAGGATGAATGAAGCAGAGAACGGGATATCAGATCTACAGGACAGCACAGCATAGCAGCTAACGAGCAGGAAAGATATAACCTATGGAAAAGAGCAAGGGACCATGAGAAATTAATCCAACAGCTTCTAGATGACTCAAAGAAAAATAATATAAGACTGATTGGAGTCACTGAGGAAGCAGGAGAAAGTGTAAAAGACATAAAAAAGCTGTTGTCAGAGATAACAACAGAAAACTTCACAGGAAAAGAAATAGACATACAGATAAATGAGGCCTATCAGACTCCAAAATCCCGTAACAGAAAAATATCTACACCTAGATATATAATTATCAAGAGAATGAAATACTGAAAGCAGTGAGAGAAAGGAAGAAAACCACCTACAAAGGGAAGCCCATTAGGATCACAGCAGACTTTTCCACACAAACACTCAAAGCAAGGAGAGCATGGAGGGAAGTATTTCAAGCATTGCAGGAAAACAACCTCCAACCTAGACTGTTATATCCTGCAAAACTATCTTTCAGAATAGAATAGGGAAATAAGAATTATTACAGAATGGAATAGGGAAATAAGATACTTCCATGATAAAGAACACCTGAAAAACTTCACAAATACGAAACCGGCACTCTAAAACATCCTAAAGAACTTCTTGGGAAAAAAACACAGAAAATTCCATACCCAAGAGACCCAGGAGAGTGAATTCATTGGGGCAAACAAGAAACTAAACAGAAAAGGGGAAAAGCAAAGAAGAAAAGAACCAAGAACAGGGAAGCATGGCAGCTTTGAATATGTTCATATCAGCCATGACCATTAATGTCAATGGACTCAATGGGCCAATTAAAAGACAGACTAGCAGATTGGATCAAGGAGCAAGATGCTACAATTTGCTGCATACAGGAAACACACCTAATTCACAAAGAAACCCATAGACTGAAAATAAAAGGTTGGAAAACAATCCTCCATGCCACAGGAAACTGCAAAAAAGCAGGAGTGGCTATCTTGATTGCAGATAAAATAGTGTTCAAACCCAAACTGATTAGAAGAGATAAAGAAGGTCACTATATTCCCGTATAGGGAACAATCCAGGAGAAAGAAAAATAACAATCATAAATATCTATGCACCAGACTCTAATGCACCCAACTATATAAAACAAACATTACTGGACATGAAAAGCCAGTTAATCATGAATGCAATAGTAGTTGGGGACTTTAATACTCCATTGTCACAAATTGAGAGATCAACTGGACAAAGAATCAGTAAGGAAATACTTGAGCTAAATCAAACTTTTGAGCAAATGGACTTATTAGATGCCTACAGAATTTTTCACCCTTCAAAGCAAGAATATACCTTCTTCTCTTATCAGCTGCTCATGGATCATTCTCCAAAATAGATCACATTCTAGTCCACAGAACAGGCTTAAGTAAATGCAAAGGAATCGAAGTTATTCCCTGCATACTATCAGACCATAGTGCCTTGAAACTGGAGCTGAATAGAAGAAGAAATTCCAAGATCCTCACAAACACATGGAAATTGAACAACACTCTGAACCAATGGGCCACAAATGAAATTAAAGAAGAAATTAAACAGTTTCTACAACTGAACGACAACCCCAGCACAACATACAGGGACACAATGAAAGCAGTTCTGCAAGGGAAATTCATAGCAGTGTATGCCTATACTCGGAAAATAGAGCACACTGAACTAAACAATCTAACAATGAACCTGAAACAATTACAAAAAGAGGGGCAAAACAAACCCAAAGTGCATACTAGAGAGGAAATTATAAGGATCAGAGCAGATATTAATGCAATGGAGACAAAGAGGACAATACAAAGAATCAATGAATCAAAGAGTTGGTTCTTTGAAAGGATAAATAAAATCGACAGACCCTTAGCCAAACTTATCAAATAAACAAAGGAAATGGCTCAAATCCATGCAATAAGGAATGAAAATGGGGAAATCAACACAGATTCAAAAGAAGTACAAAGGATAATAAACACGTACTTTGAAAATTTGTACTCCAAGAAGATGGAAAATCTAGAAGAAATGGATAGATTCCTAGACACATATGAACTTCCAAAGCTGAATGAAGAGGATATAAAAATGTTAAACAACCTGATATCAATCTGGGAAATTGAAAATGTAATAAAAAAAAATCCTACCAACAAAGAAAAGCCCTTGTCCTGACGGCGTCACTGCTGAATTCTACAAAACTTTTAAAGAAGAGTTAATACCAGTACTTCTCAATCTCTTTAATGAAATCAAAAGGAAAGCAGTACTCCCGAAATCATTCCTTGAAGCAGCCATCACCTTGATCCAAAAGGCAGGGAAAGATCTCACCAAAAAAGAAAACTATAGGCCAATCTCTCTAATGAACATTGACGCAAAATACTCAATAAAATACTGGCAAACAGAATACAGAGAGTTATCAAGAAAATGATGCATGCTAATCAAGTCAGATTTATCCCAGGGATGCAAGGCTGGTTTAACATATATAAATCAATCAGTGTAATACACTATATTAACAAACTCAAGGACAAAATCCATATGATTATCTCAATAGATGCAGAAAAAGCTTTTGACAAAATCCAACACCCATTTAGAGATCCAACACCCTACAGAGAATCAGAATTGGTGCTGTATCTCAATTTAATACAAGCTATTTGTGAGAAACCAACAGCCAGCATCATACTCAATGGGCAAAAACTGAAACCTTTTACACTAAGAACAGGAACGAGATAAGGATGCCCACTGTCACTGCTCTTGTTCAATACAGTGCTGGAAACATTAGCCATAGCAATCAGGCAGGACAAAGATATAAAAGGAATAAGGATAGGAAAAGAAGAAGTTAAACTGTCATTATTTGTTGATGATATGATACTCTATCTAGAGGATCCTAAAAACTCAACCAAAAGACTGCTAGACTTAATTACCAGATTTGGTAGTGTTGCTGGATACAGGGTCAATGCTCAAAAATCAACAGCCTTTGTCTACACAAACAGTAGACTCACTGAAAGAGAAATGGGGGAGTCAACCCCTTTCACAGTAGCACCCAGAAAAATGAAACATCTGGGAATCAATCTAACAAAGGAAGTGAAAGACCTCTACTCTGAAAACTGTACGACTCTGAAAACTGTACAACTCTGAAAAACGAGATAGAAAAGGAGATCAGATGGTGGAAAGACATTCCTTGTTCCTGGGTAGGGAGAACCGACATCATCAAAATGGCTATACTCCCACGACTACTATACAGATTCAATGCAATTCCAATTGAAATTCCAATGCTATGCGGAGCTAGAGAAAATAATACAAAAATTCATCTGGAAACACAAGAAACCTAGAATAGCAAGAGCAGTTCTTAGCAACTATGACATGGCAGGGGGCATTACAATCCCCAATTTAAAACTCTACTATAAAGCCACTGTGATAAAAACTGCATGGTACTGGCAAAGTAACAGACCTGGGGACCAGTGGAATAGATTAGAAGTTCCAGAAACATCTCCGGATACACTAAGCCACCTTATCTTTGACAAAGGAGCCAAACACCCTCAATGGAGGAAAGACAGCCTGTTTAACAAATGGTGCTGGAAAAACTGCGCTTTAACCTGCCATAAGCTAAAGCTAGACCTATCTCTTTCATCATGCACAAAACTAAATTCACAATGAATACGAGACTTAAACATTAAAACAGAAACAATAAGTCTGCTGGAAAACAGGTTAGGCAAAACTCTTGGAGACTTTGCTTTAGGCAGAGACTTTATGAATAAAACCTCTCTAGCACAAGAACTAGCAGAAAGAATCAACAAATGGGATCTCATCCTACTGAAAAGCTTCTGCACAGCCAAAGAAGTCACTGGCACTGCTAAAAGACAACCAACAACATGGGAAAAAAATCTTTATTAACTGTTTATCAGACAAAGGGCTATTATCTACAATATATAAAGAACTTAAACAGATCAGCCTCCCCAGGTTCAAAGGCCCAATTCAAAAATGGGCATCTGAAATTAACAGACACTTCTCAGAGACAGAAGTCAATGTAGCTAAGAAGCATATGAAGAAATGCTCAACATCACTGGTCATTTGAGAGATATAAATGAAAACAACACTGAGATTTCATCTCCACAAAGAATGGCCACGATTACAAAATCAACCAACAGTACATGCTGGAGAGGCTGTTGGGAGAAAGGAACCCTTCTCCTCTGTTGGTGGGATTGTAGATTTGTGCAACCATTGTGGAGATCAGTGTGGAGATTTCTCAGAAAACTAGGACTAGGGGTCCCATTTGACCTTGCTATCCCCTGCTAGGAATATACCCAAAAGAATTTAAAAACTCACATTGGAAAGACAGATGTACACCCTTGTTCATAGCAGCTCGGTTCGTGATAGCTCAATCTTGGAAACAACCCAAATGCCCATCAACTGGAGAGTGGATAAAGAAGATGTGTGTTTTTTGTTTTATAAAATGGAGTATTATTCTGCCATAAAGAATGACAATATTGATTCATTTATGTGCAAATGGATATGCCTGGAGGACACACTGATAAGTATAATAAATCGATCACAGATAGGCAAATACTGGATCTTTTCTTTGATATGAGCACCTGTAGATGCAAATGAGCTCTAGAAAGTATGACAGTTTTTGTAGAATGGGAAGTTTCCAAAGGAATTTTAGTGTGGGAATATAATGAGGGTAAGGATTAAATATGATTCTGAAAGAAAATAAAAGCATGTATTTTGGGGTTGGGAAGGTGTGGGTGGGTAGAAATATGAGTAAAAATGAGAACTTGTGTCGTATATTGGTACAAATTCTCTGATGTTATGTGTGATTGTGATATGTATATAAATTGTACTAATAAAGATTTTAAAAAGGGTATACTATGGCATTTTATACACTAGCTTGAAATAGTTTCTTTGAGCAGTAGGATTATTCCCTGACTTTTGGGAATAATAAACCAAAACATTAATGGAGAAACCATACAGAGGTTAGAAATAGCAGATCTAGTTTTAAATTTTTGTGCTTTCACTCATTGGCTGTGAATTTGTGACAAGTCTTTTATTTGTTTTACTACAAGTGTTCTCATCTGTAAATTGGATGATGCTAAGCCACAGTACTCTGAAATTAAAATCAGCTTTTATCCTTCCTCTTCTTGTCATTATCATGATCATCACAATTCTACTGCAAAACAGTACAATAAGATATGGTCTATTGTATGAATCTTTCTTCCTCTACCACTTTTATTAATTGCTTTAGCTATTGCATCTGGACTTCAAATAGAACCCATATGTATGAAGAAATATAGAAAAATAATATGTACAAGGAATACAGAAAGCTCTTCATAACGTAGTCATGGCTAATATTTATTATTATTATTATTATTTTTTTGAGACAGGGTCTCGCTTTTGTAGTTCAGGCTGGCCCTGAGCTCACTATATAGCCCAGGCAAGCCTCGAACTCAGCAATCCTCCTGTCTCCGCCTCCCGAGTGCTGGGATGACAGGCGTGAGCCACCACGCCCGGCAAGCTAATATTTATTTTTGAGTCACATGCTCCTCAATAACAATTCTCTCCATATGTAGTGTAAGAATTTAATATTAATAATGTAAATTTTGAAAGTATTGGTGAAACAAATCTACAATGCTGGTTTTTGTGATTTATTCTTTTTTTTTTTTTTTTTTTTTTTTTGATAGAGGGTCTTGCTTTGTAGTTCAGGCTGGCCCTGAGCTCAGTATGGAGCCCAGGCAAGCCGCCGCGAACTCAGCAATCCTCTTGTCTCTGCCTCCCGAGTGCTGGGATGACAGGCGTGAGCCACCACGTCCAGCATTGTGGTATGCGGTGTTCATTGTAGGTGGGCGTGAGTCTCCATGCCCAGCATTATATGTGGTTACTGGGGATCGAACTCAGGTCCTTGTGCTTGCGAGGCAGGCGCTGGAACCACTGAGCTAACCCTCCGGCCCCACGCCCGACAATTTTAAGGAACTTTATATGATTTCTAATTTTCTAATGTATAGGTTCCTGAATAACTTAGTTAAAAATGTTGATAAAATCACTTCTCACAAAATATATTTTCAATAAAATATTTAAATATTTTCATATTGTTTACAACTTGTTTTTTACTTAAATGCATTAAAGAGTATTACACTTTTAAGTTGACTTAAAAACTATGGAGAAAATTAAAAATGAATATTCTGAGCTTTTACTGTATGATTTTTATGTGGATAAAAATAAGTAAAGGTTAACTAAAAATGTTGCTTTCATAATGTCTTAAATCTATACAGCAAGCAGGAGAGTTAAATTCAGTATTATTTCAGAAATGATTAACTTGCATATCAAGAGACGATTCAAGCATAATTTTTAATCATGTTTGTGTGATCCCCAAGCAACATATACTTATTAAAGTAAATAATATAATACTTATTAAAGTAAACATATACCAGTGTCAAGGTAGTACATATCCATGACCAAAAGAAAATGGATTTTCCCTATAAATTTATTTTATACTCTATTTAAATTTTCATAGATCAAAATGAATTATGTTTATTTTTCCAAATTCCGTTTGTCAACAGCATAACCTTTAATTTAATAGTGGATTTCAATTATGTCCATTTAGTAATTTCCAGCACAACTTTTCATTATATGTAATCATAATATATTTATTAATTAGTCACATCATTATGCCATTTCAGTTCTGTAAACGTAAATCTGTTTTATTTTTTGAATGTGTAGTAGTAATATAAGAACAGACCCTGGCTTTCTTAAAAAGAGAGGATTATAAAAGATTGTATCAGTTTTGAGAAGCACCTCTATGGATTTAAGAGGGAGCAACTCAAAGTAGAGGGCAGCACATTCCTCTTCCTGTTGATCACTATGGCTAGTAACCATCCCTACACTTTCTCAGTGTATTTTCTCACTGATCTCTGTCCTTTGTGATCCTGTCAGCTTTAGACTTTGAGTTCACTATTTGGATTTACAAAAGTTCTATACTCTTTTCTCCTTTTTTAGACCTGGAGAGGATGGCAAAAATTGGTGAACTTCACAGGGCTTCTATAATACATTATCACAAACTGAGTGGCTTAGAACAGTAGAGTTTTATTCTCGCAGAATTCTGGAGTCACAAACTCTATAACCAATTGGCAGCAGAGTGCTTACCCCCTGAGGGCTCTATATGAAATTTTGTTTTCCTCTTCTAGAATCTCTTGGCCCTGTCCTTGTTGGCTTTTGCTATCAGCACTCCAAACTATCAGCACTTCAAACTTTTTATGGCCTTCTCTGGTCTGTGTTTTTCCTTCTGTCCTCACCTCCTTTTATAAAGACATTAGTGACTGGACTTAAGACCAACCAGAAATCAAGAATGATCTAATCTTACAGCCCTTAATTTATCGCATTGACAATACCCCTAAAACAAAACAATGTAACATTCTGAAGTCCAGGGTGGGCATTAAATTCAGGGGGGGATGTGGGCCGGAGGGTTAGCTCAGTGGTTCCGGCACCTGCCTTGCAAGCGCAAGGACCTGAGTTCAATCCCCGGTAACCACATATAATGCTGGGCGTGGTGGCTCACGCCTGTAATCCCAGCACTCGGGAGGCAGAGACGGGAGGATTGCTGAGTTCGTGGCAGCTTGCCTGGGCACCATAGTGAGCTCAGGGCCAGCCTGCATTACAAAGCGAGACCCTGTCTCCAAAAAAGCAAAAAAAAAAAAAAAAAATTCAGGGGGGGATGCAAGTCATATTCAATCTGCTATGGAGGCTAACCTTATTTTTTGTAGTAATTATATATTGAGGGCTTAGTTAAATACTAACACCTTAATCCTTTGTGTCTTCTGTATTTGAAAAAGTTTATTGTGTTCACATTTAGAGAAGACTTGTTGCCTTAGCCCCTTGGTATTTTTATAAATTTAATTGACTTTTAAGTTTTTTCTCCACATCCTTTTAAACTTCTGCAACTTCTTTTTATTTTAGATAATGAATTTGAGGAATAGATTAAGTACCCAATAAGATTATAGTCTCTCTGCTGCCTCAGTGCAAAGTTAAATGCTGAGGTTGGAGTCATCCAGCTTTTCTGTGACTTCATGTGTGTTGAGGGGCCCAGTGTACTTTTACAGTTCATAGTCCTTTCATATGACTCTACCTAAATCTTAAGATACAGAAAATACTTTTTCATAATGATCGGTGGTCTCTGTAAGCCAAGTTTATACGTGAAACTTAGTGATGTAGGTGAAAAAAAACATTGTTCTAAATTTGATTACAAACAGTAAGGTAATTGATCTTTATTTTTAGCATGAGCAGGATTTTTATTAAAGATGACATATTCAGATAAATGACAATTAAGTGATCACCAGAAACCAAGGTATCAAAACAGGACAGGATCAAATCAGTAACATTCAACTTAAAAAGTTCAGTTATTGGGCTGGAGATTTAGCTCAGTGGTTCTAGTGTAAGCCTCTCAAGTGCAAGGTCCTGAGTTCCGTCCCTGGTAACCACATACAACAATGTTGGGTTTGGTGACTCACGCCCACCAGCCATCCATACCACATACCACAGTGCTGGGCGTGGTGGTTTACGCCTGTAATCCCAGCACTCAGGAGGCAGAGGCAGGAGGATTGCTGAGTTCAAGGCTTTCCTGGGCTACATTGTGAGCTCAGGGCCAGCCTGGACTACAAAGTGAGACCCTGTCCAAAAAAAAAAAAAAAAAAAAAAAAAAATCAGTTATTTTCTACTTCTATGTAGTAAGAAAAGAAATGGCTGAGATAGGATTTAAACTCAGCACTGTCCAACTGAAACACCTGCATGCTTTCTGTTTCTTCCAAGTGGATTCTAAACCTACAGGAAAGATATTCTTTTTTTGTAAATATGGAGTGGACCACTACTAGGGTGAGGAGGAGCAGATGGACAGTTAGCAAAATAGAATCATTCCTATAAAAGAATTGAAATATAATTGGAAACTTTTGTTGACCCTCTGTCTGCCTTATGATTATAGAATACAGGTGTGTTTTCTTTAAAACATACTCAATAAACCAACAATTTAAATTTTTAAAATATATAATTACTAAAGTGATTATATGAGTCATTATAAATCTTACCTATTGGATAATTCCTTTAAGTTTCTGGCTCTTTTGTTACACTGCTCATCTGAATAAAACATAATTATATACATATAGGATAGAAAAATTTAAAAGGAAGAATTAGACATCCATATCAGAGAATGAAAAGTATGAAACAGAAATAAAAATAAAAATCTCTGATATAATAATATTGTTAAATACAATATATCTTTTAATACAAAACTATGATTTGCATACAGAGCACATTAAATTAACCTATTTTAGTTTCCCTTGTGCCAAAATCAAAGAGAAGCAATTCATTTATGAGTTTACACTTTCTCTCTTTTCTACTGTAGATGTATGATTACACTTCCCATTTGATCCCAAGCACTGGAGACAGAGAGATACTTGAAGATCAGGATCCTTTACCTTAGCTTGCTAACAAGCTAACACAGTAGTGGTAATAGCAGTGTATGTGTAGACTCTAAATAGAATAATAAATTTATAAATATGTCTAGAAAGTTGTAGGTGCTATTCATGAAATACTACAGAAATATATCCAATAGAAGATGCCTGGGAGTAGGGAGTAGAGTTATGAGTGGCCTCGCTGAAAAATAATTGCTTAGTGGGCTGGAGATTTAGCTCAGTGGTTCCAGTGCCTGCCTAGCAAGCGCAAGGTTCCTGGTTTGATCTCGGTAACCATAAACAATGATCTGATACTGGGCATGGTGACTCACGCCCACCAGCAATCAGTGCCACACCACAAAATGCTGGGTGTGGTGGCTCATGCCTGTAATCCCAGCACTCAGGCGGCAGAGGCAGGAGGATTACTGAGTTCCAGACTTGCCTGGGCTACATAATTAGCTCAGGGCCAGCGTGAACTACAGAGTGAGACCCTGTCTAAAAAAAAAAAAAAAAAAAAAAAATTCCTCAGTGACTAATATAAAGGATCAGTCAAGGAAAGTCTAGTTTAAGAAACCTTATCTCTGTTACTCCATGTTGCTCAGGACAGTGCACTCAGTGTGTTTTTAAAGAGTAGTTCTGGTAAAGAAGATACATCTTCTTTCTATTGACTATAACATATAATTGGAAGACTAGAAGTAATCTGTCAGTTCTAGTAGTAAGTAAATGTGGCACTAATAAGCATGTTAGACTGTGTGAAAGATGTTTATGTCATCTAAAATTGTACAAGTCTGACTTGTGAAAGCAGAAGTTGAGTTTAAATAGGAGGAATTGGATTCCTTATTGACCTTCTAGAAATTCTGTTGTCCACTCTTGTGCCAGGCATTGTTGTGTGGAACCACAGGGATTTTTGAGACATTGTTCATTCCTTAGGTAAACCCCTTTTTACATCAGTCTTTTTTGTTTCCTTTTCTGAATATCAAAACTGAGAATGAAAGTGGAGGGCAAAACAGTATTTTTAGGTTTTTTTGTTTTTGTTTTAGTATTAATCTTATAATAGCTCAAGATTTAACATAATATTTTAGAAACATGTAGTTATCTTTTCATTTTACTATACTTGGGCATGAGAAATCAGGTGTTCTTATGTTTCCTTTCTTTGACACAGAAATTTCTTCAGATGCTTCACTCAAAATTAGATTATGCATCCATAACTAGACAAAGTTAGGAAATAAATTATTAAAGTTGATGAAATTTACTGAATTTTCCTGAGTTTAATCAATATTGTATTCATGGGCTGGAGGGTTAGCTCAGTGGTTCTGGTGCCTGCCTAGCAAGCGCAAGGTTCTGAGTTCGATCCCCGGTAACCACATATAATGCTGGGCGTGGAGACTCACGCCCACCAACAATCAACACCGCATACCACAATGCCGGACATGGTGGCTCACGCCTGTCATCCCAGCACTTGGGAGGCAGGGACAGGAGGATTGCTGAGTCTGCGGCGGCTTGCCTGGGCACCATAGTGAGCTCAGGGCCAGCCTGAACTACAAAGCGAGACCCTGTCTCAAAAGCAAAAAAAAATATTGTATTCACCTCATTATTATTTCCATTGCTTGATACTATACCAAATAACAATATTGCCATGACCTCAGCTGATACTATATAAACAGTGCACAGGGAAGTGAACAGTCTATTGTGAGCATCTGAAAGAGTCAAGTCACAGTTTGAAAAATTGTTTAAGTTTTAAGGTGAGAATGTTTCACTTTTCACTAAAGAAAAACATCTATCATTATAGGTTTTAATAGGTAGTAACCAAATCCTAATTATAGGCCAAACTGTAGCATGATTAATAGCACACCATTATGAAAAGTTACACCATTGAACCTTGCCAAGGAAATTTCCATAACTCTGTACTTATCACAAAAATGGAAATCAGAAATGGAGGAAAAGACTACTTGCTTTTCTAGAAATGTCACACCATACAATATCCACTGTGTAATTTAGATGGCTGTAAATGTTGCCATCCAAATCATAATTGAGAAGTTTTGCTTTTAAAAATACATGTGTGTCAAGAATTTTTTTTTTTTTCAGTACGAAAGATTGAACTCAGGAACTTGTGGTTGCCAGGGAGTCATGGCACTACTAAGCTAGTTCCCTGGCCTCATGTGTCCAGAATATTAAGTAATAATGTGAATTTATTATTATATTGAAATTTCAGATATGAAATGAAAAACAAGATACAGAGTATCGTGCTCTATCATATCATAGAATTTCACAAACCTTTAAAGTGCTCTTGGCAATATACACCTGAATTATAAACTCATTTTGGCATTGGGTATATATGAGAGTATGTATCAGGACAGATTAAAAATAATGTACCATAAGCTGCCAGGTAGTGAACTCTATCAAAAATACTTCTCTGAGGGCTGGAAACTTAGCTCAGTGGTTCCAGCACCTGCCTAGCAAGCACAAAGTCCCTGGTTGGATCCCTGGTAACCACATGCAACAATACTGGGTGTGGTGACTCACGCCAGCCAGCAGTCAGTACCACACACCACAGTGCCAGACATAGTGGCTCACACCTATAATCCGAGCACTTGGGAGGCAGAGGCAAGAGGATTGCTAAATTTGAGGCTTACCTGGGCTACAAAATGAGCTCAGAGTCAGCCTGAGCTATGCAGCATGAACCAGTCTGAAAAAAAAAAAATACTTCTCTGATCAGTTTGTTTAGCATATTTCAGCACTTTGGTAGAGCAAAATGTTGTGATTCAGAAGTACTATACTTTATTTAGCTTGTCAAAATTTTCAGCATATATACTTTTTTAATTTTGATTTTAAAGACATGATTGCAGCCTGCATACAAAATAAGAGGCTTTTAATAGCTATAGATGCTCAAAATTAATATTTGTCTCAAATATTTCTTGTATAACATATGAAAACATATAGTGTTAGAACTATAAGATTGTTTTCAGGTTGTCTTTTTAGGCCATTTGCTTATTCAAAAAATAGGAGATGAATAGTGATGATATGGTAGGTCTAAATAGGATTTTTACAGTACATTCTTTTTTTATTAATTTCATTCTTTATTGATACAATTTGCATACATCTCACAATCACACATAACATTGGGGAATTTGTACCAATATATGACACAGTCAATTCTCATTTTTAACCCATATCCCCACCCACACCTCCCCACCCCCTATATACATGCTCTTTTATTTTCTTTCAGAATCATATTTATTCCTTCCCCTCGTTATATTCCCACACCAAATTTCCTTTAGGAATTTCCCATTCTAAAAAGATTGTCATACTGCTAGAGCTCATTTGCATCTACTGGTGCTCATATCAACAAGAAGATCCGGTATTTGCCTATCTGTGCTCTATTGATTTCACTCCTTAGCTTGTCCTCCAGGTGCATCCATTTGCACATAAATGAATCAATCTTGTCATTGTTTATGGCAGAATAGTATTCCATTTTATTAAAAAACCACATCTTCTTTATCCAGTCTCACGGTGACGGGCATTTGGGTTGTTTCCAAGATTGAGCTATCACGAACTGAGCTGCTATGAACAAGGGTGTACATCTGTCTTTCCACTGTGATTTTCTAAGTTCTTTTGGGTATATTCCTAGCAGCAGGATGGCAGGGTCAAATGGGACCCCTAGTCCTAGTTTTCTGAGAAATCTCCACACGGATCTCCACAATGGTTGCACAAGTCTGTAATCCCACCAACAGTGGAGAAGGGTTCCTTTCTCCCCACAGCCTCACCAGCATTTATTGTTGGTTGATTTTGTAATAGCAGCCATTCTTTGTGGAGTGAGATGAAATCTCAGTGTTGTTTTCATTTGCATCTCTCAAATGACCAGTGATGTTGAACATTTCTTCATATGTTTCTTAGCTGCTTTAACTTCTGCCTCTGAGAAGTATCTGTTCATTTCAGATGCCCATTTTTACACTTGATCTTAGCCAAAAGGCCAAGAAGCGATAGATGCCCATTTTTGAATTGGGTCTTTAAACTTGGGGAGGTTGATCTGTTTAAGTTCTTTATATATTGTAGATAATAGCCTTTTGATAAACAGCTAGTAAAGATTTTTTCCCATGTTGTTGGTGGTCTTTTGGCAGTGTCAGTGATTTCTTTTGCTGTGCAAAAGCTTTTCAGTAGGATGAGATCCCATTTGTTGATTCTTTGTGTTAGTTCTTGTGCTATAGAGGCTTTATTCATAAATTCTCTGCCTAAGCCAATGTCTCCAAGAGTTTTACCTAATTTGTTTTCCAGCAGACTTATTGTTTCTGTTTTAATATTAAGGCTCGTATCCATTGTGAGTTTAGTTTTGTGCATGGTGAGAGTACATTCTTTTTCTTTACCTCCCCATTGAACAATTTTACCTTTTTAAAAAAAAATATATATATACACTCATATGGTAGAAAAACATTTCCATTTATAGTTTTTTGTTTGTTTGTTTTGAGACAGGGTCTCACCTTATAGTTCAGGCTGGCCCTGAGCTCACTAAGTAGCCCAGGCAAACCTTGAACTCAGCAATCCTCCTGAGTGCTGGGATTACAGGCATGAGCCACCAACCCAGCACTGTGGTATGTGGTATTGATTGCTGGTGGGCATGAGTCACCACGCCCAGCATTGTATGTGATTACCTGGATGAACTCAGGACCTTGTGCTTGGGAGGCAGGCTCCAGAACCACTGAGATAAATCTCTGGCCCTCCATTTATAATTATAAAACTGTATTTTTCACTGCTTAATTTATTGTTTCCACTTTTGTTGCTGATAAAAAAACTATTATGGTAAACAACTTCAAAATACATTTATTTTAATATATAAAAAGTCTGATTTCCTACATGTTTATATAGTTAATAAGGTAGTAGTTATTAAAATTTGCTATCAAAAACATTTTGTTATATACTTCTAATAAGAGTATCTGAAAATTCCTGCTTTCCTGGAGCCTCATCAATACTGGGTTTTAACAATTATTTTTCTAATTTCAAAAGTACAAATTGTATTTCACAATTGTCTTTACTTGCATTTTTTAAATTTATGAGTTAGATTAAGATTTTAAAATTTCACTGACCAATCGTATCTCTCTTTTTTATAAATTGGTTATTAAATACTTTTACATTTTAATTGAATTTTTAAATCCTTCACTGATTTTTTAATCCCATGTGTTCTTTTATAGAAAGTAATTCTCCTGTAATATGTAGTAAAATATATCTTAATTACTAATTTGATTCTTAATTTTGCAAGTCATTTTATATCATTGCATTTATCAGTCATTTACTTTACAGTGTGGAAAAATTCCTGTATAAAACAGTTGCTGTTATTTTCTTCTAGCACATTGAAGATTTAGCCCCTTTAATATTGACATCTTTCATTTAACTGAAATTTACTTTTGCATATTGCACACTTTAGAATATTAACTTTTCTAAGAATGAAAATAAAAATTCTCTTTTTTAGTTGAAAATTTAAAAATCATTTACTTAGTTTCATGAACTCCTTAGGAAGGCAGAGATCAGAACTAAATATTTTTTAAAAGTTAAATTGTGAATTTGTAGAATTCTGAACCATAGAAAAAAACAAAAGCTTTACTTGAAAAGGTGGAGCAAGAATCAGGCCTTTACCGACTAGTCTGTCCAGAGAAGTTCACACCTCTGAAGAACCTGGGTCCTGAGTACCTTAAAAGGGGAAGTCTTTATATTGCACTTTGAAACTAGGGAGGACCCTAGGGGTGAGTGAAGCAGAATTTACAGAGGCAGAAGTTTTTAGTGGATAATCAGGGGTCACAATTGACCTGTGGTTATGGGGTTTATTTTGGGACAGGTTGTTTGCAAAGTATAGCAGGACATTTAGGGCTAACGTGACAGGACAAACATGGTGAAGCTGAGGCTAACAGGGGTGTGTGTGTGTGTGTGTGTGTATACATATCTATATCTGTATCTATCTTTTTGTTACATCAGCATAACAAAAAGAGCAAACATTGTGATTATATTTAAGTATAAAGTGTTATACTTGGGAGGGATTGTGGGCCTGCTTGTTTCTGGCAAAGTAGAAGCAAATGAAAGCCTGAATGTTTTAAGGCTAAATTTTAAAAATTTCTGTATTACAGTGAGATCTGAAATGTCATCTGAGATGTCACAAAAGATATAGTGCTCTCTATTTATCAATCAATGACATCTATTGTTTATAACATAGGAAAATCCAAGAAACTATCTTAGTTAAAGAATAATTAATGATTAAATCAGTGAAAGCATCAAAGAATAAATCAAGCCCCTAGTGAGATACTTTTAATGGCAAATTCAGATCATATGATAATGTTAATTTTACTTAAGAGAAGCACTTGTTATCAGTAAGACCCTATAAGTGTAAAAATGAAATAAAATGTACAAGTTGTACATTAAACAGGATGTAATAGCCAGGTAATAAATAAGTTTATTTGTATCTTGATGAAAAGTCAACTTTAACTATTCATCATTAAAAGCAACTAGCTCACTTTTTTTTAAGCTTAAAAAGTAGTTTAGAGAGGTTAAGAGCTCTGATGGCTCTACTCTTTGTAAGGTTTGTAAATAAGTGAAGATTCTATTCATCTAGAATACTTAAATATTTATTTATTAAAGAACATTATTTAGTTTAGCACCTACTATATTTATGGATGCAGGTGACAGAAATGTAAGAATAGGTGAAATGTGAAATATAAATGAGGGAAATGATAATATAATTTTTTCTACCTTTCATTTTTTAAAAAAAATATTTTTATTGGTACATTATATATACACATCATGATCACACTCAATATTGGGAATTTGTACCAGTATATGACACGACTTAATTCTCATTTTTTCTCATTCCCCTACCCACCCCACACCATCCCACCCACTAAATACATAAGCTTTGTTTTCCTTTTTTTATTGCCATCATATATTTTCTTTACCTGTCATTGCTCAGTCCTCCCCTACATTTCCTTTGAATATTTTCTATTCTATAGTATCCATCATACATTCTAGAAATCATTAACATCTTCAATTTCTCATACCAGAGAACTGATAGGATATTTACACATCTGTGACCTATATGGAGTCCACCATACACACTTCAGGAAAAGCAAAATTTGTATAAATCTTTTAATACTAAATTTATTGAGACTTCATGAGATTAACATAAGTTACCTTTGGCCTCTGCAATTACAAGAGGTGCTCAAAGTGGTGGGCATTGTCTTTCAGACATTTATTAGTACAACAAACTGCTGCTTGCGTAAAGTTTGTCATTGAGATTTCTACACATACATTTTCAATTTTTTTCCTAAGGGCTGGCAATATAGTGGGTTTCTACTGTATAACATCCTTTAGGTCTCCCATGTGAAGGAACATGATCTGTTGAAAAAAATCGTATTATTTTTCTTTTCTTGAATTTTACATACATTTTGGGTAGACTCTATTTATTCCTTGTATTGTAAAAATGACATCCCATCTATGTAGAAGTATTTAGAAACCACGAAAGATGAAAAAAACCCAAAATAATATTATTAACAATTAAAGATGTTATTAATATTTTGACATGATATATATGCACCAAAATATAGGTTTATGCTCCACGTACAGTTGTGGATTGTGACTTTTCAACCATCAATATGTTATGTGAGCATTTGTTTTTGTTGTCTTTCATAAAGGTTTTTTTCTATGATGTGTGATATTTCTGTGTATTATATAATACTCCATGCAATCTATGTACTATGATTTACCTAGCCAATTTCTTCTTGCACATGTATGTTACTTCCAATGTTTTCTGTATTATAAAGAATCTATGATGAATAGCATTGCAATATAACATTTTTCTGAACATCTCTGTGCTGTTAAGATACATTTCTATTGCATGAATCAAATTTGTATGCACTTTTGAGGCTTTTGTTGCTCACCTACTTACTAATGTTGTTTCTTCAGGTATCACCTTGGTCATATTCATATCGATTTTTGGCATAAAACTTTTTTTTGGCACAAAGATAAGCTTTCAGTTGTGTGGGAGGAATAAGTGCAGAGGTAAGAAGAGGTCAGGCAGAGGGCAGTGGTGCTTGTCCAAGAGATGGTACAGGCTGCCATAGGTTAGGAGGAGCAACATTCTCCAAAATGAATGTGTATTTTCTAAGATGATCCAGATGCTGGGTGCTAACTTGGCACAATTGAAATGTCCGCATTTGGTATAAGGCAAGTAGCCTGACCCTCCAAGCACACTTCATGCTTTCACTGATTGAGATCACTTACTCTACTAATCATTGCACACAGAAAATATCTGTATTCATCACTCACTATATTTTCCTACTCAAGTGTCATGAAACATTCAGGGTATATTAACTGGCAAATGCACACCTGGAGTATGTTGCTTAGCTTCAGAAACTGCTTATTTAAAAAAAAATCAAATATTGAATTTTAAGGAAAAAAATCAGTTTTGGATTTGAGCATATATATCACCTTTCATTTTGGCCCAATTAACCCAGCAGGTGTGTGTAAATTAGGTCAGTACTTTGTCACCGTGGTAACGTGTTGAGGAGGTGGATCTTAACCACCTCCAGCACAGGTGATGCTGGCTGAGTTAGTACTAAGAGGTACTTCAGAAACAAACAAGGTAGAATTTAGTATATTTGAGTGTAAAAAATCAGTCTGATGCCAGGTACCAATAGATAATGCTCTATGGCATGTAAACAAATACTACCTTAAATCTGTATTAATAAGAATGATCTGAGTCTTGGAAAGAGAATCTCACATAAGCCAAACATAGTGTCTCATAACTAGAATCTCAGTGCTCTTGAAGGCTGAAACAGGGGATGGAGAAGTTTGAGCTCAGCCTCAAACTTAGACTTTGCAGGGACTCTAGGTGGTGGCGCTGGGGATGTAGTTGAATGTGAAGATACTGGTTTTAATCCCCAGTTACACACAACACACACACACACACATACACCACTCACATTTTATATAGAAGTGACTCACAGTCCATGAAACATACACTCTACAGCACTCATGAGGTATTGGCCTTATTTTCTCATGGACAGGACCTCCATCATTTCTTCAAGAACTAAGCCATGATTTTCAGCTGTTTGGAGCATTCCTAACTACTTGTTTTAGTCCCTAATCTAGTTAACGTCCAGATATTGTAAAAAGTACAATGTCTCGCCAGGCGTGGTGGCTCACACCTTTAATCCCAGCACTGGAGAGGCAGAGACAGGAGGATTGCTGAGTTCGAGGCTTGCCTGGGCTACATAGTGAGCTCAGGGCCAGCCTGAGCTACAAAGTGAGAGCCTGTCTCAAAAAAAAAAAAAAAAAAAAAAAAAAAAAAGTACAATGTCTGAACACTTTAAGTGCTATTTTTGATCAACATTCATGTTTGCTTCTGGGTTCAGAAGTTGGCAGAGTTGATCTATGCCAGCAGTCCAGTACTGGTACTGTCTCTAACTCAAGCTCCTTCTCACTAGGTGGAAAATCAGACATGCTTCAATATTGCTGATAGAAATTGTGCAATCTGTTTTGCTGCTGCAGGTTCCAAATCATGTGGGCATTCTGCAGCCCCACAGTGTGGTAGAATTTCTTCACTTATCATTGACAAGTTCACACCTTTTGTCATTAAAATTGTAAATATGCATTATCAGATGCAGAAAACAGGCCAAATTAATTATATTAAATGTATTTTCAAAGAAAAGCATCTCCCATGGCCACTTTCTGCACTCAGATGTGAAAGATATTTCCACTGAGCCTGTTGTGCCAATTCATATGTGGGTTTATGATTTCTCAGTTGTCCTATTCTCTACTTGTATTTTTGAGCAATTTTTCATTTTTTGATATTTCAACATGTGACATTTCAGAAACTTGAATCCCCCTAGTGTTTATTTTCAGTTGGTTTTGGCCACAGCTTTATTACTTATTTCATGTTTTCAATGGTTCATATTTACAAAACACTCAGCGAACTCCTTAAGATTGGTTTCTGTAATCTCTCTGTCTATGCATCGAAAATGAGGTAACCAGACATGAGGTATTGTGACTCACCCCAGGCTATAGGATATGTGAATTCATTTTCATAGGAGAATCAAGGGTCCCTGGCCTTCAAGTTTGTTTCTTTTTTTGTATTCCCAAAATGTCATACAGGTTTGGAGATTTACAAAAGGAAAGCATTGAAATGTAGAGAAGCAGTTGACTTAAGTGTTCTTTTACCTTTAACTTCTCTTTTAGCATATACTCTAACCTTCTGTTCATTTTCTTTCCTGTCAACCCCCAGTTGACTATGAAAACCACTTCTTCTTGAAGAGCTGGTTTGCACAATAAATACCTGTGGTCTAAGAAAAATCTGTTAACCTGTTAAGGAAATGGTAGGTATGCATTGTCCACTGGAGAGCAGTGTATTATATTCCACTGTCTCTTCAGAAAATAGGCTAGTGGCAGCACACAGCACTGGGCTAGAGCTTTGTTAGAGGAATCCGAAGTTGTTTCAGGAATAAGACAGGGAACAAAATACATGAAAGGATTGAACTTATTGAAGATAATGATAGAAGTTTTGGTAGGTTTGAGGAACTTGAACCCCTGCATTGTAGTAACTAACCTGGGATGAGGGTAGACAGTTAATTTCTTTCAATGTTTGCTGAAATAATTTTTTTCTCTTTTAAGTAGCATATTGGAGAGAAGGTGAGAGAGACACAAGAGACAGAGAAAAGGGAGAAAATCTTGGTATATCTGAAACAAAGAGCTTACACAGTTTCTAAGCTGGTTGGTTTTTATACCTTCCTTTACTGAGTATTGTCCTTCAATACAATACAAAGCCATTTCTTTGTTCTCAGAAGCTAGCAGTTAAATTGTATGTAAATGTATGCAAATTAGATGCTGTCTAATAAAGAGAGTCATTAGATGGAAGAAATATTTAGTTTAGGAAAAAAAGCAGGTGTATTGTATAAAAGAAAATGTGAGGCTACAAAAAAAGCCTCAAACTTTTGTGGACAGTTATAGCAAAAATTATTAAAATAGATTTTTTAAAACTTACATCTTCCTGACCTTTCCTTTGTGCTTATATATATATGTGTGTTTTAAAAATATTTACATATAAAACTAGGGGATTGGCTTCTTTCCCAGAATTACTGGAAGCACCTTCACCAGGAACATTTGGAGTTGAATAATCTCCACAGCAGCATTTTCCTTCTTGAATTAAATGAATTGTAAAATGGATGATTGGCCAAGGAATACTAACTTTTTATTTGAGTTGATAGAGGCTGAGTGGTCCCATGATACTAGGTATATTACAATTGGTCGTTTTAGCAATCTTAAGATTTCCTTGTGACACTCTCAATCCTGAACTCTTCAAAGCTAATATAAATTCCTTAAAAGATACATTGAGTATAAGTTCCTTGACAAGAACCAACAGTTCCTTTTGAAATTAATCAATGCTGTATGGAGTGTGTAGCCCAATACCTGCCATTTATTAGACATTGTGTTTTTAAAATTACTAAGTGAATAATTGATTTCTGTGGGCAGATAGTGGTTATGGATACATACAACACCTTTGTTTTCTCCATCGTATAGTTAGTAAAGCAATCCCATAGGATTGCCTCCAGCATTTCTCTGATGAACACAGAATGAATAACATGTTTTGCTGTCCAGTTCCTCAAGTCAACTGTGACAAAAGTGTTGAGTGCTCATCATGTGTGTCTCTCATCATAACAGGTATTTGCAGGGCAAAGAATTGACACAGTGATCTCTCTCTTAGAGCTTCTGGTCTACCAAAGGAAACAGACATACAAGTACTTAATGCATGGCAAAATTAATATATTGTTCCAGATACATTATTATGAGAGCATGAGAGATAAAGAGAAATCCTAACTAGGGGTTATCAGAGATACCACTGTGAAATAAAGTAGGAGTATGAGAAGTTTAGAGATCTAGACTGGAATACCTCATACATGGGTAGTTTGCTACAGTTCACAAAGCGCTTAGCTAAATTTTCATTTCACTTTACCATAGCAACCTTTTAGGTAGCATAATTGACATTATTTTTCCATTTTACAGGAGAAAGAACTGAGGTCCTGAAAATTAAGTCTTTTAACCTAGATGACATAATAAATGACAAAGCCAAATTTTCCTCTTAAGTTGTCTAGTTCTATTTATTTCATTATCATCCAGGAAAAAAAAGTGCATGGAATAGTTATATAGTTTCACAAACAGCATACATTTTGGATTCTAATTTTATTCGAATATTATATCCCCCCCTTTTTTCCCTATTGTAACATGGATAAAGTATCTTAAGACCAAAACGGAGGAAGACATGTATTGGCAAGGAACTGATTATTTTGGTAACTGAGAATGGGTTAAAAGGTAATGAGTCTAGTTACTGAAAGAATTTTAATCTACTCTCTTGACTTTTGAGTTAAAGATTTCAATGTGAAGGTGCACAATAGTCCGCACTGAACTAATCTTGGAGGTAACCAAAGGGCTGTGGGACTAACAGCTTTTGATATACTTAGTGCTTATTATTGTTATTATTATTATTTCTTTTTAATTATGCAAAGTGCTAATCAGTTTGATTATGCACAGTGCTAATCAGGTTAATTATGCAAAGTGCTAATCAGTTCTTCTTGAAGCACAAGAGGAGAGCAGAGGTGCTGGCGGTGAATGGCGTAGCTAGATGAGGGTAGTCACGGCAGTCATTCCTTATTAAGATAGGAGTAGACAAGATAGCAAGAGGGATTTATCCATAAAAATAAAGAGGAAAAGAAAGCGAACTATGAGCACATGAAAGATTATGGTTTTGGCATGACAGCACTTAAGAAGAGAAAGCTTTTCCCCCCTGTTGCATACTTGGGTTGGATAGTTCTGCTATATTTTGAAGGCACTCATTTGAAGCCAAAAAGACTGCAGAGGGAAAGAAACAGAGTATTGTATAGCTAGACAAGTTGTCAAAACAACTTATTGTAGTTGGCAAGCACCAGTTCCTGGGAGGACAGTAGAGGAAGTAGAATCTAATAGACCTATGCATGAAAGAGGACATCAATAAAGAGAATTGAAAAATTAAGGGAGTGCCATTCTGATAAAATAAACAAGGCTATCTACTGCATTGTTATTTGGATGGGCATCTGGGTAGCATATTTCCTGAGGTGATCTAGGGCTGGCTTCTTGGTGCTGGCATTGGTCTCTATTGAGTGTGGTGATGACGAATATGATAATAAGGGTTTTATGTAATAGCTCCTAGTTGGATCAGCTTTGTTGCTGCTGAAATCAAAGTGAATTTTAATATTAACTTGCAGGTCTATGCTTATTAAGCCGGGTGACTTCCTGTGAAGATGAGTTTATAGCAATATGTTCATACATTTTTATAGAACAATGACCATGGATCTCCCCTAGGGAAGCCCTTTTTATTCAGTCCTCCTGTTCTGTTCTGTGATTTGATAAGCTATCAATGAAATGCTATGATAACTACTTGTTTGCATGTATTCAAAGAGCAGAATGCATTTCAGGATACTAAGTGTATTCATGTTTTAAAGAAATGTTTCTAGTCTATGTGACTTCTTACTCCAGAATTTAAGCAGAAGTTTTCTAAGTACATTATGAAAAGAGGTATCTGCTTCTCTTCTATACCTTCCCAGAGTATTTACTTTTCCTTTTTAAAGTCCATCTCCAAGAATGGCACATCTTTACAGGTGCCTTAACTGAATGGGATTTCTGGAAATGTTCAAATAATGATAGGAAAGGCATTGCTGATGTCTCCAGAATATAGGATATTAATTAGTTATTTGTCCAGCCAGAATGGAGTCTTGGATAAAAACAAGCTTTCAGTTTTCATGTTTTTCTTTAATGGGACCAATTTCATTTTAAAATATGAAAAGAATGACATAAATCTTTGGTTTCCAAGGAGAGTCTGGAAAGAAATAGATTGTTAGAGGACAGCGCCCACAAATTGAGAATGCCTGTTGGGGGCCCTTCGGGAATTTGGCTGGAAAATTCTGTTATAAGCAGTCCTTCTGCTCAGCTTCATGGGAACATGGTTTTAGAATTGAAATGCTGCTTCTGTGTGCACCAGCTATAAAAACTAAAATAAAGATTAAATGTTCATAATACCACCTTAGCAAAATCTTTTGAGTTATTTCTTAATAACTTAAAAACCTCTTTTTAATGATTTCATTAAAAAGTACCTTATATATTCCATTCATTCATTATATACTAAATTCTCTTTTGTGTTAGTACAGACACATAAGTTTAAATATCTCTTTGTTTCTCTTATATGAAAAACCCAAGGTGTATTAAATTCTTGATTCTTGATGAAGGCATTTGAAGCTAGAAACCTTACTCATAAGCCATTTATAGTAGAAAATATAAAGGAGAAAACTATGTGATCAGAAAATGTAAAATGATTTACTAACAACTGACTGTTGTTTCCTGATTAATTATACCTTTGTACTTATATCACAGATACTGTCATACATTGTCCGTGCATTCATTGCTAAAATGATGTTATAGGCCAGGAGTGGAGCAGAGTGGGGACTGCACCAGCCTGGTACGTGCAAAAATAAAATAAAATAAGTAAAATACATTCTTTGCACACTTGATTTTAAAGTACATACTGAGTGCTAGTGTCTGTTTCACGAATTCTCCTAGATATTGAAATATAGTAAAAAATGACACAAAATATTTCACATCATGGAACTCGTCATACTAGATATTTTGCTCATGTTCTTCAGATTTAGGACCAAAGATATTTTATTTATTAAATTTTCTCTTCTTACAAATCTATATCATTGAATTGCTGGGATTCACTATCCTAAATTATTTAAAAACTAAAAGATTTTACTAGAATGATTCCCAAGTTCACTTCGAATCATAAACATGAGTTTATTAACTAATTAGACTATAAAATGCTTTATACTTTGTTAGCATGTGAAAAAAGCCTTAGGATAATACAAAGTTCTTTTACACATTGTTCTTTTTGAAATAAGTAATTTTTAACTAATTCTGTAGACACTTTCTCTTTTTTATTTAGTCCAAATGTTAATGTATAAAAGGGTGGACATTAGCACAGGCTTTGGTTTGAAACTTGCCTCTTCCTGTTACTAGCTGAGTAAGTCATAACTTCTTTGATCTTCTGTTTCTTCTTAATTCTTACCCCAATGGTAATTATGACTGTTCACTGAAATAAACCATATATTCACTGAACTCATCATACGTTGCCACACTGGAACCACACCTTGCTCCACAGTCAGTCCTTTTTTATTTTTCACAACTATTGTGCTGCTACCAAAAAATGTCTGGAACAAATTCAGCTTCCTTTTCCTGAACTGCTTTTGCCTGCATTACACCTGCACTTTAATTATCTTGGTATTTTCTCTATTATATCTTTCTTTAAATTTATATTTGTATTACTATATGTTTGCAGCATATAATGATTACATTTATTGTAGGGAGTAGGTAACTCTTCAAAGTTTTATTTTCTCCTTTTGCTTCATATGTTCTTTGACCCCTTCCCCGTTTATTCTCAGTTTTTGGTTGCTTATATTTACCTTATTAGTGTAGTCTTGATTATGACAATAATAAGTAGTATATACAACTATAATTCAAGTCAACAAACAGAAATATATTGCCCTCATCAGAGCAATACTTCTTTGGTCAGTTTCTGACTTTCTGGCTATAAAGGAAACTTTGGAACTACAAGTGTCTTAAATGTTATGTTTCTAGTATCAAGCTGAACTCTACCAATAATAATACCACATCCTAACGAGGAACAAGAGCTGTAAAGCAGCAAGATAAATGATCTGCTAACAAGTAAAGTATCATAGAATGGGAAATATTGGGAAAAGTTCATGAAACAGATATTGAGAAGTCTTGGAGAAAATACTGTTTTCATGTGATTTTTTTTTTTTTTTAAGAAAAAGCACCTCAATTTTTCCCTAGTGAAAAGAGAAGGAAATAGATCCTAGATAGACAAGAAAATATGGAAAAACCCATGAATACAAGAAGTTGACAGCTATTCAGAAACTAAATGAAAATGGGATTGTTTTTAGTATAGATTTCTGCTTGGCCGCTATTTCTTTGGATCTAACGTAGGAATTTTGTGGGCCATGACTTTGTTCCCACATTCTCACTGCCATCACCAATAAATTGCAGAAAGGATATAAGGCTCATAGTTTTTAATATTTTGTAAGTAACTGGAGATTTTTGGGATTTATGCTCCATTTATCCGTTGTTCTGTTGTACAATTAATACCATAAAAATATGAGAGTGTGGAGGGTGGTCAGTTCCTTTATGTAATTCATAGCAGGTAACAGTGCTCACAAGACGACACTGATTTCTTGTTCATTTTATTACATGCTATATTTGGCGGTCTTCCTGTCAGTTGGAAACAATTCTTGAGTCCCACAACCTAAAAAAGAAGAGCCTTAATTTGGCTGATGGTTTCAGGGGATATTTGCAATGGTGATATAGGTCCAAAGAACAACCATGATGGTGGAAGAGCATGGGAGGACAAAGGGGATTAGTGCAGGGAAATCAGCAAGCAGAGCAGAGAACATCAACAGAGAGGAATGGGGCAATGTGCATATGCAGAGCCCAGAGCCATGCCTACAGGGCCCACACAGATGGATCAAAAATTGTGCTTTTACTACTTTGGTAGGCATTTCTCAATCCAATCAAGTTCATATCAGAAGTACTGATCACACATGCTAAGTTTAATTCATGTGTTCCACTTGTTAGGATTCAGATAGGCAAACTAATTCCATATTAATCATAACAAATGTGTGCTCAATTAAAATGAAAAGACTTTGGGGTATTATTATGTTTTGAAATAATCTTTGGAGTATTAGGTGGCCAATCCATGAAGATCTCAATAAAAAATGCTGGCAAGTAAAAGGTTATCCATTAAAACATTAACTCATATTGCAATTCAGGTATTACAGTTCCACAAGTATAGCTCTGGAGTGTTCAAATTATTCTGTGTAAGGCTGAATAGCCACTGCTGACATATGTGAGTGCACTTCCCTTGATGTGTCTGTGAATAAGGTGCCAACCTGCAGTAGTACTCCCTAGGCTGTTTGAATATTTCCTAATACTCACTGCACACTTTTTATAAAGTAGGTTTTCTATAGTGTCAAATATTCATTTTTGAAATTTTCTTTTTTTAACTTTGGCATTAAAAAGAGCCCATGATCATATAGTTGTATTTATGTTGTTTTAAAAAAAAAAAGAATTCTGAGCAATGCAGTATTAAACATATGGCCACACAAAGATTAGAAAAACTGTGGCCATGAAGAATAAATATTGGTATTAACACTGATGGAATTTCACACATAATTTGTTATGAGAAAAAAAGAAAGATTCTCAAGAAGTTAGATAAGGAAATAGGCTTGCTTTTTTAAAAAATTGAATTCTTTATTGATACATTTTATATACAGCTCACAATTACACTCAACACTGGGGAATTTGTACCAGTATATGACATGAGTTAATTCTCATTTTTACCCATATCCCAACCCACCCCACAACCCCCCACTCACTATATACGTGTGCTCTCTTTTTCTTTCCAAATCGTATGTATTCTTTTCCTTCATTACTTTCCCCTATCACATTCCCTTTGAGTATTTCCCATTTCACAAAATGAAGTCATTTTTTAATTAAATGGTAGTCTGTGTAATTTGGCCTCCCGATCTACTTGGCGACACTTTATGTCAGATGAATTTTTCTTATCGTTGTTATCAGTACTTAGTCTAGTATTACAAGTTAAGTTTCTATAGCAATCAAACACTTAAAAATCAATGAAATATCTCTGAATAGTGAAACACATCACTATTATCAACACTTACATTATGTAAAAAAAAAAAATGCAGAAGTAACATGCCCAGGTATAGTGTAGGAGAGTTTTAGATGTGTTTTGTTGTTTTTGGTTTTTGTTTGTTTGCTTTTGGTTTTTCTTTAGTTTTTTTTTTTATTTTTTGAGCTTTGTTTTCAAATCAATTAGAGTAAAGGAAAAGATAGAATCTTTACTTTCTGAAACTATGAAAAACAGCTCCTGGTCCTACTTTTCTGTTTTCAGCACACAGTTATTTAGAGAAGCCATTACAAGACTTTTGAACCATTTCTTATTCACAGTCTTTGAGCAGAATCAAATCAGACTTTAATTCAGAAATAGAGATAAATTTGCTAGTAAAGTGAAGCACAGAAAAGGTTTTTGTTTGTTTGTTTTTTTGGTTTTGTTTTTTTTTTTAAATCTTAACAGTCATCTTCCTTTGAATACTTAAGGGTACTGGAAAGATTCATTTGAAACATACCTACTATGATTCTACTACAATCCTATAGGAACTATGTACTAGTAAAAGGAGGAATTAAAATTCAGGTGAATGTGAGAGTTACTAAGTCCCCCCCGAAAAAAGCATATGTACTTCAAGATAAGAAAAACTTACATAAACATTTTAATACTAATTTTTAATTGAATTCTTTATTGGTACAATTTATATACATCTCACAATCACATATAACGTTGGGGAATTTGTAACAGTATATGACACAAGTTAATTCTCATTTTTACCCATATCCCTACCCACCCACACCTCCCCACCCCCTTTATACATACTCTTTTATTTTCTTTCTGTATCATATTTATTCCTTTCCCTCATTACATTCCCACACCAAATTTCCTATGGAAATTCCCCACTCTATAAAAGCTGTCATACTTTCTAGAGCTCATTTGCATCTACAGGTATTCATGTCAAAGAGGAGATCCAGAATTTGCCTATCTGTGATCTATTGTTTTCACTTATTAGTATATCCTCCAGGTGTCTCCATTTGCACCTAAATGGATCAATCTTGTCATTCCTTATGGCAGAGTAATACTCCATTTTATTAAAAAAAAAAACACATCTTCTTTATCCACTCTCCTGTTGTTGGGCATTTGGGTTGTTTCCAAGACTGAGCTATCATGAACTGAGCTGCTGTGAACAAGGGTGTACATCTGTCTTTCCAATGTGAGTTTTTAAATCCTTTTGGGTATATTCCTAGCAGGGGGGTAGCAGGGTCCAATGGGACCCCTAGTCCTAGTTTTCTGAGAAATCTCCACACGGATCTCCACAATGGTTGCACAAGTCTGCAATCCCACCAACAGTGGAAAAGGGTTCCTTTCTCCCCACAGCCTTGCCAGCATTCATTCTTGGTTTATTTTATGATAGCGGCCATTTTTGTGGAGTGAGATGAAATCTCAGTGTTGTTTTCATTTGCATCTCTCAAATGACCAGTGATGTTGAACATTTCTTCATATGCTTCTTGACTGCTTTGACTTCTGCCTCTGAGAAGTGTCTGTTCATTTCAGATGCCCATTTTTGAATTGGGTCTTTAAACTTGGGGAGGCTGATCTATTTGAGTTCTTTATATATTGTAGATAATAGCCCTTTGTCTGATAAACAGCTAGTAAAGATTTTTTCCCATGTTGTTGGTTGTCTTTTAGCAGTGCCAGTGACTTCTTTGGCTGTGCAGAAGCTTTTCAGTAGGATGAGATCCCATTTGTTGATTCTTTCTGCTAGTTCTTGTGCTATAGAGGTTTTATTCATAAAGTCTCTGCTTAAGCCAATGTCTCCAAGAGTTTTACCTAGCCTATTTTCCAGCAGGCTTATTGTTTCTGTTTTAATGTTTAAGTCTCGTATCCATTGTGAGTTTAGTTTTGTGCATGGTGAAAGAGATAGGTCTAGCTTTAGCTTTTGGCAGGTTAAAGCGCAGTTTTTCCAGCAACATTTGTTAAAGAGGCTGTCTTTCTTCCATTGGGGATGTTTGGCTCCTTTGTCAAAGATAAGGTGGCTTAGTGTATCTGGAGTTGTTTCTGGGTCTTCTAATCTATTCCAGTGGTCCTCGGGTCTGTTACTTTGCCAGTACCATGCAGTTTTTATCACAGCGGCTTTATAGTAGAGTTTTAAATTGGGGATTATAATACTCCCTGCCATGTCGTGGTTGCTTAGAATTGCTTTTGCTATTCTAGGTTTCTTGTGGTTCCAGATAAATTTTTGTATTATTTTCTCTAGCTCTGTGAAGTGTAGCATTGGGATTTCAATTGGAATTGCATTGAATCTGTATAGTAGTTGTGGGAATATAGCTATTTTGATGATGTTGGTTCTCCCTACCCAGAAACAAGGGATATCTTTCCACTTTCTTGTTTCCTTTTCTATCTGTTTTCAGAGCTGTAAATTTTAATACTAAATTTAAATTTTAATACTAAATTTATTGAGACATCATGAGATTAATACAAGTTACCTTTGGCTTCTAAAATTGCAAGAGCTGCTCAAAGTGGTGTCCATTTTCTCTCACACATTTATGAGTGTGTCAGACTGCTGCTTGGGTTACTTTAATCCATTGAGTTTACTGCATGTGAATTTTCAATTTCTTCTCTAAGAAACAGCAATATACTAGGTTTTCTGTGATGCATGACATCCTCTAGGATCCCCCTATTAGGGTAACACAATAGGTTAAATAGTCATACTATTTTTCTTAACCTGAAATGTTTATAAATCCTTGGCAGATTAAAAGTTTGGACTTGAGGGCCGGAGGGTTAGCTCAGTGGTTCCGGTGCCTGCCTTGCAAGCGTAAGGACCTGAGTTCGATCCCCGGTTACCACATATAATGCTGGGCGTGGTGGCTCACGCCTGTAATCCCAGCACTCGGGAGGCAGAGACGGGAGGATTGCTGAGTTCGCGGCGGCTTGCCTGGGCACCATAGTGAGCTCAGGGCCAGCCTG